>OVBI01001966.1:0-25881 GCA_900406495.1 Sisymbrium altissimum | reverse complement strand
TCTCTCTCTCTCTCTCTCTCTCTCTCTCTCTCTCTCTCTCTCTCTCTCCTGTTTTTTCGATTACGTTCGATTAAGCTCTCCTGTTTTTTCGATTACGTTCGATTACTTTGATGATCAAATTTGTGACATCTATTGCTCGCAAGTTTGATAATCCAACCTGAAACGTAGCAACAAGATCCAATTTCTGCAAATATTCACATGATGGTATAAAACTGCTTATATCTCAGTCGCTATGACCGGTGTAACTAGTCCTGTTGCGGCTTCCTCAGAACAATGGTAGATGAGCAAATCTTGAAATGATTCCATAGAGTTATCAACACCATCAGTATATGTTTCAAGGGAACATTGGAAGTGAGAGACTGCTTCCTTCTTGATGTCAGAAATATCCATAAGAACTTCTCCGGTCGCAGAAATGAGTTGTTTGATTGCATTCTTAACAGCTCGATCTGCAGCAACTTGGTGATTGAATTTTGAATTTTGGTCTCATCGACTCAACCATTTGATACAAGATTTCTGTCTGAGTTTTTTTTTCTTCAATAGTAGCAAGATGGTGCCTGTGGTCTGAAGCTCGAGATGCAGCTTCAATATTACTCTGGGTTAGATTCTGTAAAACATTATCCTGATGTTGGTAAAGATCATCAAAAGCCTGCTTTTTCGTATTGGAAGGTCTCCATATTGCGTATTATTAAGAGTCCGGAGTTTAAATTTCAACTTCTTCAGTTGCTGATGAAAGCCCTGCAATGTAGAACGTGAATGAAACAAAGGTGAGTTTGCATTCCATAACCTATATATGGTGGGAAGGAACTGAGGATGGCCCACCAAGTAGTTACAGAATTGGAACTGCTTACGAGTGGTAGAAGTTTGTTGAGAGAACCGAACAGTACACCACACATGGTCAAATATACCATCAATGTCAAACTAACATACGAATGAGGGAAAGCGCTCAGCCATTCATCGTTAATAAACGCTCTATCTAGTTTTTTTCCCAATCTGGTCCAGATTGCGGTTATTTCACCAAGTGAAGATAGCCCCCAAGGAAGAAATATCCATAAGCCCACAATTATAGACGAGATTCTGAAACTTCTTTATTCCCACCTGACTGATAGTTTAGTCCCTACAGCGTGAATGCTCAGTTGAGGACAAGATCTCATTATAATCTCCAATTATTTTTGGGTAGTCCTAGGAATTTGAGTACAAAACCGCGGGTCCCGCCTCGTTAGATCCGCCACGGGGCGGGTGCGGGTCAGATCAGTTGAATATTTTAACATTTGCGGGGTGGGGCGGTTCGTGGTTCAAAATCGCGGGGCGGATGCAGGTTATAGGTTTTAGAAAATGCGGGTTAGCGGGTTACCCACATAAATAAATAAAATTGTGTCGTTTTAAACTATTTTAGTGTTTTCGTATTTTAGTGTGTAAGTGTCTGTTGTTTTTCAGATTGTGTGTTATTGCTGTTTTTAATTTAAATGTTAAACTATGTGTTGTTTAAAATTTAGGTCTTTTGATAAAAACCTAAATCTATGTTGTTCTAATTTTTTTTTTTCACTTTTTCGACCAGTCGACTCTTGGGCGGCCACACCAAATCCACGAGATTGATTTCTCTTTCCATGTTGACTCTCTGCAGATCTGAATCTCTGGTTTCTCTTTCTCTTCTTCTCCGCTGTTGACTCTATGCAAATCGGACTCTATGGTTTCTGTGTCGACTATCAAATTTTTCACTCAACTCTTTGTCACTCTCAGATTCAATCCATCTGTAAATCTCTCAATCTCACCAGGTTTGTCTTCTTCTTCTTAGTTACCTACTTACCTTCGATAATCTCATCAAGTCTTAGATTTCATTAATATTTTGGGATTCATTATGTACTTGTCAGTTTGCAGGTTGTGATAGCAGCAGACGAATGCTCAATCAAAGAGGACAACTGCTTCCCTTCGAGTCATACATGTACACACAAAATTCTTTCAAAAATTCTTTACAAATGCATTACAATCCCCAAACATGGTTTCTCACCTTCCTCTTTAACTCATTTTACTTCTTAGATTGACACTATCCATTTTACAATCTAGTAAAGATGAACATTTGACTCTTGTGTGCTATTATTATTCTTGATCATTAAAAGATGTAGATATAGTTATTCATCGATTTGTCTATAGAACTAGTTTTAGCTAGTATAGATTATGATAATATTCTCATAATTATTTTTATTCCATTAAAATCTATACCATTTGTTTTACCTACTAGAAGCTGATGGATCGAATAATAAAGAAGAAAGCTTGTCTTCATTGGAGTCATTTGCTTCAACTTCTTAAGTAAATCATTTTTCTCATAAAATTACTTCCTTACTAATGCATTTATATGGATGAAAACAGAAACTAATTTTGTGTATTTACTTATTAGGTGAAGTGCAAAACTCCACCAAAAGACAGTAAGAACAAATAGATAGACAAATATTGGCTTATGTTTACCTCTTTATATGTTTATATTATTTTTGATAAACTTGTATTTTTGTGGTTTTTATATTGTAATGTTGTAACTTAAACTTTTTTTGTGTGTCTATTTTTTCTATTTAAACTTTATGTAGTTTCATATTTGGACATTTATTTGTGTTTTTTGTTGGTCTTTTTTTTTTTACAATATTTGGCGGGTAACCCGCTGACCCGCATGATTAAAGCGAGGCGGGTGCGGATCCTACTATTTCTGTATTGTGGGTCAATCTATTTTGTGATCAAAATTTTTACTCAAACCCGCGGCGGAATTCACACAACATATTTTAAAAAAGTAAATCAACAATTAGGTTCCAAAAAATCTTAAAAGAGAAACTATTAATAACAACATAGATATTATTTTCTAATCAGCAGTTTGAGATAACTTGGACGTCACTTTTTTCATTGTTGTTGCATAGCTGTTTTGTAAGTGCATCTCTTTTTGCCTCTGAAATCATTAAAATTATAGAATAACATATGAATACCTATTGTAAATCCCCGAATTCTGAAAAGACTATGCAAAAAAAAAAAAAAGACTGTCCATCTTACATCTTTAATTGTTATAGAATTAAGAGAAAAAATATTTGGGTAAGAAAGAACATACTTTCTCTTTCTAATTCTCTTTCCAAAAAAAGACGTGGGCACAAAATATATTCTTTATTAATTATCTAAAAATTTTGAAAACTCTGATCCTCTACGGTTGAACTAAAGAGTCGTCTTGATTTCCATCCTTTTATTTCTTTGTAGAATCTCAGCATCAATCCCTTAAAGCATGTGCATCAAATCACTGAATATGAGAACATAAGCCGATGAACATGACAGTAAGCAAAGTTGAGTGGATCCTAATACAAAGGATTATACAACGCCTTCAAAGCTTAATCTTCAAAAGCCTTTAGCTTTTTTTTTCTATTGATCTGAAGTCTCTAATGGCTGTTAGTTTTTCTTATTGATTCTTTTTTTAACAACAAAATGGTATATAATATCTATTAATTGGGTTTGATATATGGGCCAATAATCTGTTTTTTTTTGTAAATAAGATAATGTGGACGATGCAATTAATTGGAAATGAGTTTTAGAGAGTTAGCTGATGTGGCTGTTGAAGAGATCTGTAAAAATAGATGATGTAAACACATAGAGGACTCTCAGATAGTCATTTTTATTAGTATAGATAGTAATGATCTAATTTAATACTTGGTAGAGATTTAAATATTAAATACTTGTATATCAAATAACTTCCATGTCTATTTATAAAAAGGTAAACTAATTTAATTGACATTTTATTTCCAACCAATTTATTCATTAAAATTTCAAAAAGCCAATTAACAGGATACACAGCTTTAAAACCTTAAAACATGCAACAAAAAGTAGTTATTTAGATTTTAGGACAGATAAAATGTATTTGGTGATTTCTTTTTTACTTTAAAAACTTTGTTTTCTTTTAAAAGTCTTTAAAGTATCTACAGTCTAAATGTTAAGTAGGCCCTAATGCTAACAAAAGTAAAAAAAAAACAGTGTGTTCTCTCTCTCTTTCCATGCGTCGGTTTTACGAAGAAAATGAGCAATGAGTCACCTCACTTATAGTCCATCGTCTCTGCCAATCTGGGCCCTACCACCAGAAAATTTCAACCTTGCTGGCGTTTGTACATTTCAAATTTGCCTTCTTCATATATCGATTTTCTGAATGTTCCTTTTTTTTAGCCTTTAATAATCTTAATTTAACATAAATATGATAAATCCCAAGAAACTGAACATAGATAATAAAGCTTCAACAACTTATCAAGCTATTCAATAGAGACTTAACTCATAAGTCATATCTAACGGCATAGTAAGATTTATACTAAATCCAAAAAATTAAACAATTTAATTGGAAATTAAACAATTAATTGGAAATTAAATAATTTAATTAGAATTTAAACAATTTAATTGAAATTAAAAAATTTAATTGGAAATTACAATAAAAACAAAAAGCCATAATCAAATATGGTTTCACCAAGATAGAAAATCAGTCAAAACCAAAAGTAAAAAGGCTAATAAAACAGGAGATGGAAACTGACCAAAAATAGAAAATTGTAAAATAAGGCAGAAAAAAGCAACAATGGAAGAAGGTTGATAGAGATTATAAATCATTTATTTCTCTGGAAAATAAATTTGAGAGAATAGAAAAATTAATTGGTTAAACCAATAAAATTACCGAAGCCATTACAATCGTTTTGATTTATGGCTTGAATGGTTCAAGCAGATCAGGCAGATCAAGCATGTCATGCAGATCAACTGTGGATCAAACGAATTATGCAGATCAAATAGAAAAAATGTCGATTAAGTAATTCAAAATATATGTTGAATGGTAAAATAATAAAAAGTGGTTTAATTAGTAAAAAAAAAAATCAAACTATTAATAGTTAATATTTTTAATAAAATAAAAATAGATTAAAGAATATCGATAAAAAATAATAATACTTTTTACAACTGAAATTTATTTTAATATATATCAACTATATAATTTTTTAATAAAATTTAAAAATTATTACATCATTAATTATAATAATATATTATTTTATGATATGATATGTTGTTTCTTCATCTGTTTAACATCCATTTTTAATTAAGTATTAATATATTTTATAATTTATTATTCTTACAATAACGGTAGTTCATATATAATAAAAAAAAAAAGAAAAAAAAAATAGAACACGTCACAAAAGAGGTAAACAGCATCACCACATCTCGCTGTCAAGTCAATACATCATGGCATAAGGACGATGTTTTCTATGGTGGTGGTATGAGTATTGATACAGTAAATGGGGGAAGATATTCGGTTCATTTGCTAGTAACCGAGTTCTAACCCCTCTCCAAGCGGAATTCAACTCTTTGATATGGGCCATGAAGTCCTCTCTTCTATTAGATATGACATCTATGCATTTTAATCCGACTGCTTTCAGATGATCAAACTTATAAACGAAGATGAGGAATGGCCGAATTTGCACTGAAATTGAGGAATTTAATTATCTTCACTCTAGATTCTTGGTTTACTCCATATCTTTTATTTCACGTTCTTTAAGTTTTCGAGCCATCCTTCTTGTAGAGGGAACTAGGTCTCGTGCACGTGTATTTTTTCATGTAGACTCTCAGATTCCGGTTTGGTTAGCTCAAAATGCCAACTGTTTTGAATCGATCTAATACAATATGGAGCTTTTGAGGTCAAAACAAAAAGTTAATGAGAACTGCTTTGATTCACATAACAACACCTATATTAATGTGTTCCTACTATTTATAGTGAAACTCTAATTTTCTTCACAAAAATTAAACCACTAGTGGTTCAATACTTTTTTATTACTAAAAATAAAACACACTTGCATATAACCAAAAAGATAAACATATAATATGGTTCGTCCGCAAAGTAAAAAAAACTTTTTTCCCCACATTTTCTCATTTCCTATTCAACCATATGTATTATTAAATAAAGTGAATATGTGTAGCACTAAAATAAAATAGTAAATGAAGAAATAAAATATGGGTGACACACATAGTTCCTCTGTTTTTTATCCACCCTTTATACATCCTCCATTCAAACACATGAGTTCGAATGGTGCAAACGGATCAGGCGGTGCAGATCAGGCAAATCAAGCGGATTAGGCAGATCAAGTAGAAAAAGTGTAGATCAAGCAGTTCAAAATATATATTGAATGGTGAAATAATAGAAAAAACGGTTTAAGTAGAAAAAAATTCAAAATATTGAAAGTTAATATTTTAAATAAAATAAAAAATAGTTTAAAGAATATTGATAAATAATCATAATATTTTTTACAACTGAAAATTATTTTAATATATATCAAATATACAACTCTTTAGTAAAATTTAAAAAACTATTACTTTTTAATTATAATAACATTATGTATATATTTTTAGCACAAATGGCGAACTTTAATTTGTTAAAAGATAAATATAATTATGCTTTGTATATGTTATATATGAAATAAATACAAAATAATATATGAAAATGACTGAAACGTCTAATATCCAATATTTTTAACTTCCCATAGTTTATTTGCTTACCAAACCAAACATAATTTTTATTCTGTTCAATTTGAGAAAAATATGTAAACTGAGCTATCCAAACCAAAAACCGAATTACCTTAATCCACATCTTAACTTACAAATAATAATTTAATTTGTTTGTTATTATAATTTTTTAAAAAATAATTAAATTAAAAAAAAACACTTGAGATACAGTATATTTGCTGTGTTAATACTATAGCTTACGCTTCAAAATTTTTGTCCATCAAATAGAAGTACTTATGGTTCATAAATATTTTATTATTTTTTAAATTAAACTATTTTATAATTAAAAAATTCGTGAATGATGATAGAACTTATGTTAAACCACATGTGGATGAACCGCCTTTTTATCCAATAATAAACCATTTCCGATTCAGTACCTTTAGGTATTAAATGGGAGATACTTTTTTGGCGGATAAAAAGACAGTTCATCCACAAATGGACTAAAACAAATTTTATCACTATTCATCACTTTCTCTAATTATAAAATGGTTCAATTTAAAAAATAATAAAATATTTATGAATCACAAGTGGTTCTATTTGATGAACAAAAAATTTGAATTGTAGACTACAGTATAACACAGGAAATATGCTGTGTTTCAAGTGTTACTTTACTTTTTTTTCCTATTTAATGATTTTCTTTAAGAATTGTAAATAAATAAATTAAATTATTACTTGTAAATAGAAATATGGGTTTATAAATATTAAATTATTGTGTTTCTAAATTGTTATTATTTCTCTATATTATTAAAATAAAATATAAATCTACATATTTAAATTTAGTATACTTATGTTAATATTTTATACGCAAAACACATTATTAGTATAGTGATAACATATTAACTATTAACTAATTATTATAAACTAAACTAAAAAATAAATTAAATTAAAAAAATATGTTAAAAATATAAAAATAAATATAATTTTAAATTATATAATAATATAAATAGTTGAAATCGCTTGATCCATTTTTGTTTCACTTGATCCGCTTGATCCACAACGCTTGATCCGCTTTTATCATTCGGATCCTAAATATCTGCGTTTTAACTTTTTATTTTTGGGTCAGGTCATTTGGAGTTTAATATACGGTAGGAGAGATTCTCACGAAATTTGTTTTTCCGTTTCTTAAAATTAAAAAAAAAAAAACAAATCAATAAACCTAAATTTTCTTTCCAAATCACCTAAACTCAAAAATACCACCGTTTCTAAAAATCGCTCTGTCCATCTTGCAGAGCAAGAACCTTCGTCGACACGTGTCATAATCTAACGTCTTCCCTGGCCCACAGCATGTCTCACGCTTCCCCTATCGCTTTTTCTCTCCTTCCTCCCTCCCCCTCTCTCTCTCCTTCTCACAATCCTGGAAGAACCTTCTTCTCCTTCGAAACATCCTCAGGTTCTTAATCTCTTATTCCTCTCTCCATCAATCTCAATCATATCCCCAAATCTTAACCCACAGAAATACGTATAATCGTTATATAATCTGACGTGTATTTTTTTTTTTTAATTTTATTCTTAGTGTTGATTTTTGATTATCAGTATGGCTCTGATTTCTGAGACCGAAGCCTGGAAGGATTTGAAGGTAAAGATTTTCTCTGTTGTTATTAATAGCGATTGTGTTAGGGTTTGAGAATCTGTTTTTTTCTTTAAAAAAAAAAAAAATTATTGAATTTTTTTGCAGAGTCATGTTGAAGTTATTAAGAAGACTCATTTGCGTGATTTGATGAGTGATTCCAACAGATGCGAGTCTATGATGTTGTATGTGTTTTTTTTTTTTTTTATGTTCTGTCTTTATGTCGGACATTTTTTATCTCTCTTGTTCTTAAATGATTTCAAGATTATGTTTCTTGTTTCTTGGCATAAAAAAAAAACTTGTTTCTTTTTTTTTTTGTTTATAAGGGAATTTGATGGGCTACTGTTGGATTATTCTCGACAGCGTGCAACTGTAGAGACAATGGACAAGCTTTTGAACTTGGCAAAGGTGAAGAATTTGGTAGATTTTTATAGAAGAGTTGGCGTATTTCACTTTCAGGGTTTTTTTGTTTTGAATCATTTGTTTTGTATTTGCAGGCTGCAGAATTGACAGAGAAGATCAACCGCATGTATAACGGGGAGCATGTGAGTATATATGGAAATAGCTGTTAATCTCACTTTGTTTTGATCTTACGAAACTGTTTCTTTATAGTTTTACATATTTGGGAATATAAATGAAGACATTTGTATATACATTTGGGTAGAGTTACAAAGAACCTTCTGTGTAGTATTTCTCTAGTGTTTTGTGTAACTTTTGGAATGGTTTCCTCAGATTAACAGTACGGAGAACAGGTCAGTTCTTCATGTTGCTCTCCGTGCTCCAAAGGATGCAGTTATTAAGGCTGATGGAAAGAATGTGGTTCCTGAAGTGTGGAACGTCTTGGATAAGATCAAGGACTTTTCTGAGAAAATTCGCTCTGGTTCATGGGTAATTACGTATATGTCGATTTTAGAACGTTCTACCTTGTGTTGTTTTCACCTCCGTGTGTTGAGTTTTCTTCACTTATTAACAGGTTGGAGCCACTGGAAAACCGCTGAAAGATGTCGTTGCTGTTGGTATTGGTGGTAGCTTCTTAGGTCCACTTTTTGTCCACACGGCTCTCCAAACAGGTGTGCTGCTTGTCTTCTTAGTACCTGTCCCCTCGTTGGTCTTCTTCTTGCTTGTTTTGATTCAAATTTTTGGTATTATATGCATCTTCTTTATCAGATTCTGAAGCTGCAGAGTGTGCCAAAGGACGCCAGCTGCGTTTGTAAGCACTACATACCTCTGTTTCTTTTTGCAGAGCTTTGGTAGTTTGACTTATGCTTGTATTAATTGATATTCTTGTCACCACGTTTCACGTTTCTCCTGAAGGTCTACGGAATTTCCTATTTATGTGGTGTTTTTACCGTAGTCGTAGGAAGAGGAGGCTATGTTGAGCTTGTTAGCTTCTAGTTACTCATTACGGATTGCAATAGTTGTTATATATTCATGCCTGAGTTTAATTTGTGTTTCTTTTTGCAGCCTTGCAAATATTGATCCTGTTGATGTTGCTAGAAATATCAAGGGACTAAACCCAGAAACTACCCTAGGTTCATGCTCAAACCTATCAATAAATCCACCTTTGTAATTTCCATAGTATGGACTCTTACTCTAAATAATCCTGAGGATATTTGTAACTCCAGTTGTGGTGGTCTCAAAGACATTTACAACGGCTGAAACAATGCTGAATGCTAGGACATTGAGGGAATGGATTACAACTGCTCTTGGGTTAGTATTTCTCTTCGCGTAGCATTCAAATTCCATAGTTGCATTCATTTTATTGTTGTGTGGCTATCCTCTTGTTTTGTTTGAGAATTACAATTATCATGACCGGAGATGTGCATCTCTCTTTAATTCCTCCTTTATAGCTGCCTTCGATCTTTGTTTAGGATATGGTGAATGAAAGGTAGTCATTTAACGTGTTCTAACTTAACAGGGCTCCGGCTGTTGCAAAACACATGGTTGCAGTCAGCACTAATCTTGCGGTATGTATTACCGAGAAATTTCTTTTTTTTTGAGACTTTATATCTTCATTGTTCATTTTAGTACAGTAAACCAAGAGAAACATATATAGTCGAGTCTTCCTGACTATGAACGGATGGACATACAATCTTTTTAGAAACTGAATAATCCACCATATCTAGTGGGCAATCGCAGTCTCCTTGTTCTAGGGATTTTGATTCATTTCTACTTCCTTGTACGTGTTTAATATTCAGATACTTTGGTTAATATCTGGATGTTTGATCTAACAGTTAGTGGAGAAGTTCGGTATCGACCCGAACAATGCATTTGCATTTTGGGACTGGGTTGGTGGAAGGTATAGTGGTAAGTGCTGTCTGTTTGGTTGGATTCATTTCTCACCCATGTCTATTTAGTCTTTTAACTGAAATTTTGTTGCAGTTTGCAGTGCTGTTGGAGTCTTACCTTTGTCTCTGCAGTATGGATTCTCTGTGGTTGAGAAGTACGGTACCTTCTATTCATTATCATCTCATAAAATATGTTAGGCATAGGAAGTATTGTATATTTTTTCTGAACTTGACATAAGTTTGCAGATGTAGTTGATGTAGATTCTGCTTTTTTTTTTCTTTTTTCGGCTTTGTCTGAAAGATTTTTCCTTTATCTCTTGAACTCCCGTTTTATTTTGATAGGAATGTTCTGTGTTTATTCATGAGAAACCTTCTTAGTAGAGGCAGTTGATAGCCGTTTTCTTTTTCCTGGATTGCAGGTTTTTGAAGGGAGCTTCAAGCATTGATCAGCATTTCCAGACCACACCATTTGAAAAGAATATACCTGTGAGTGCTTTATATTGATATTCGTTAGAGTTACTTGTCCCATAGAATTTGAAGTCGTCCTTTAACAATATGTATGAGTGCATTAGGTGTGTGGTTTTTCAATTTTCACTTTTTACTGTGTCCATCATTAACTCTCAATAGCGGTTCCATTAATTTAATAATAATTATTGTAGTCGCGACAGAATAAGAGGTTGATTTTGTGACTTTTGACGATTTCAGGTGCTTCTAGGGTTGTTGAGTGTATGGAATGTATCATTTCTTGGATATCCTGCCAGGGTAAGAACTGACTCATTTAACAGCAAGTGAACTTTTCTTCTCATATTAAGATGTTCAGTCTTCATCAACATCCTTTTGTTTTCTCAGGCCATCTTACCTTACTCCCAAGCTCTTGAGAAATTTGCTCCGCACATTCAACAGGCATGTGAACTAGTTTCCCTTTTGTGTCCTTAATCATTGCTGCTTCATACTTGTTTTGACATAAAAACATAAAAATTGTTAACGCGACGTTGTTTGATATTTGTAGGTTAGTATGGAGAGTAATGGCAAGGGAGTATCAATCGATGGTCTACCTCTCCCGTTCGAGACTGGTGAGATTGATTTTGGTGAACCTGGAACAAATGGCCAACACAGCTTTTACCAACTGATTCACCAGGTACTTGCTACATACAACTTGATTTTTCTAGATATTTGGATCTTGTTCTTGGCAAGTTCTCACCGCATAAACATCTTGAGGAATGCACTTAATCTTTCGTAACGATGTTTTAGGGACGCGTAATCCCTTGTGATTTCATTGGCACTGTGAAGAGTCAGCAACCTGTGTACCTGGAAGGTAGGCATTTCTTAACGATGTTTCGTGTTATTGCAAAATTTGATGTGAGCTCTTTTATGGATTTCTTTTTGAAACTTAAGACCAATTCCTGAATTGGATTGACAGGAGAGGTGGTCAGTAACCATGATGAGCTCATGTCCAACTTTTTTGCTCAGCCTGATGCTCTTGCATATGGAAAAGTAAGACTTTTACATTTGGTTATGAAGGATATAGACTGTTGCATGACTAAGGTTCCGTTGTGAAACGTAATCTTTTGGTTTTTCGCCTTTTGTAGACACCTGAACAGCTGCAGAAAGAGAATGTTTCAGAAAATCTCATTCCTCACAAGGTAAAAAAAATGTCTTGGACCGTATGTTAAAAAGATCATCTAGTTTTGCAGTATATATGAATGTTGTGGAGTATCTCTTTCCACAGACATTTTCCGGCAATCGACCTTCTCTTAGCCTTCTACTTCCAGAATTGAGTGCTTACAATGTTGGCCAGGTCTGTCCCTCTCTTAGATTTATCGGTACTGTTGAGATGAGGATCATTGGGGGATTATTAAAACCGAGATTTTTGTTTGTGTTTTTTTATCTCAGTTGTTGGCAATCTATGAACACAGAGTCGCGGTTCAAGGCTTTGTGTGGGGTATCAATTCGTTTGACCAGTGGGGAGTTGAACTAGGAAAGGTTCTGGCTACTCAGGTCAGGAAACAGCTTCATTCATCACGTACTCAAGGAACCGCTCTCGAGGGGTTCAATTTCAGTACCACAAAACTTTTGAAACGATATCTCGAGGTATAATAACATCATTCTCAGTTGTCGTTCATGGTTATTCTACACATCATATGATTATTAATACATCTCCCAAATACTTTACCAGACAAGTCCTGAGCCGAAGATGTGAAGTGGCATCAGACGAGCATGTCCTTTCTCCTTTCAATCAAACGTGTACCGTTTCAGAGTTTTTGCAATCTTGTTCTGCTTCTTTTCTTCTATTGTCTCCCTAATCAAGATACTTTGATTGCTACTCATTTGTTATCCTAAATATGGGCATTATAATCCAAACCCCATAAAATCAGAACTGGGAGCATAATATCAGATGAGCCTTTTTTATTTTGAAACTTGTATGCAAATATTAACATTTAAGTATCTAGGAAACCATGATTACAAAAGGTCTAGGATGAGAATCCCAACACCAGTAAATCGAAAAACCTCCTCGCCTTAAATATGTTTTAAGGTCGCTTCAAAATCAGCATAGTGAATGATCAATAATACCACACCAGCTTGTACCAAGCTAAAATACAGAAATCACAGACTTCTATGTGTTTGCACAAGACCTCGCATAAGTTATCAAAATGGTGAACCTCAGTCACGAATAGAGCACTAGTTGAGTAATTACAGGATGCTCTTGGAAATGGTTTACAAATGGGTACTGTGGACGATATTTCTGTAATATAACCAAAATTTCGGTGCGATGGATGAGTGCATTGGTTTTACGGCAAATAAATGCATTATGTGACCAGAATTAAATTTTAAAGTTTAATAAAACCCTACTTTTTAATGTTTTCGATGAGTCCATTCATATAGTGTGGTCTCAAATTTGGGACAATTTAAATCCACATTTCAACAGCAAAACTAGATGATAATTAATTATATTGAATAAGTTTGATAACAACACTAATGCTGAAAATATGTGTAGAATAAATAAGTTTATATATAGTTGTCATAATATGTTGAATAAGATGTAAAATATCTAACAAAATCTATTATATTAATTTTTAGATTGCGAAGTTCAAAGTAATAGAAATGGTTTCTATTTATCTTTTGTCTATGGACATTCTCATTCTTACTTTTGAAATGATCTATGCAAAAGATTCGAAAGAATATCAATTAATAAACGAGAACTATGGCTTATAACGGGGGACTTTAATGAAATTCTAGATAATGAGGAGAAAGAAGAGGGGAGGTAATAGTTTTTCGATGTATGACACTAACTTGCCAGCTTTCTAATCTTTTATTGATTAGCTAGTTTTATATGGGCCGCTAGAAAGGATGTTACTATGTACAATGTTGTCTTTATTGAACCATGAAAAATGTTAAATTGCATGATCAGTTTCTAAACTCTAAAACATACTCTTTGGACCTTGGAAAATCAAATCATGAGCCTTTAATAACTTTTATTAGACATGTCCCTGAGACGAGAGGAGGCCAGTTCATATTTGATGATCGTATGCTCGAAAAGGAAATGTTCACTGACATTGTGACTAGAGGATGGGAAAAAAATGAAGGACATGTTGCTCCTTCTCTATTTCAACATCTGGTACAATGTGGTTGAAACATATCTCGTTGGAAACAACATCATCATTATCACAATGTTCATGGAAGAATTAAGCTAACACGCTTCAAGTTGAACAAAGCAGTGGCCTCGCACACTTCAACACAAGTGGAGCGTTTGCGACTCAAACATAAGCTGAATCAAGCCTACATTAAAGAAGAATTATATTGGAAACAGAAAATCTGTAATACGTGGCTCCACGCAGGGGATCGAAAGACCAAAATTTACCACTATGATGAAGAGAAGACGAGCCAAAATAGACTAAATACTATTCAAGATGAAGATGAAATTATCAAAAAAGGTGATAAAGATGTAGCTGAGGTGGCTAAACGGTATTTCACTATTATTTACATCACAAGGTTCGAACGAAGAGGTTCATTCACAGGTATTCAGCGATTTTTGAAAGCAAGTATATGTAGATATAAACGATGATCTCACCAGACAGGTGACAAGGGACGAAATCCGACGTGCTGCATTCTCAATAGGTGTTCAACAGGTGCCCATAAAGCCCCAGGGCTTGATGGCTTTCCTGGTGTGTTTTACCACAAGTTTTGGAATAATAATAACCCGGCAGTTGAAGAATTTATGCTTTCTTTGAGGATAACAGTTTGGACCAGAGACACAAACACACGAATATATGCCCAAGGTTTCATCTCTAACATTGATGAAAGATTCTAGACCAATCTCCTTCTGCAATGTGAGTTACAAAATTGTATTGAAGATACTGGTTAATTAATCAACCACTTAAAGAAGCACCTCTCAAGCGTCGTTTCTGAAAATTAAGACGTTTTTACACTAGGAAGAATGATTACATATAATGAAATTATTGCTCATGAAATGTATCATGCTCTTAAATCCTGGAAACGCCAGCAAAATTTCTATATGGCTCCGAAGAAAAACATAACCAAAACACATGACCGGCTGGAATAAGGATTTTAAAATAAACCATGCTCAGAATGGGGTTTGATACACGATGGACTGAATGGATCATGCTTTGTGTTTCCTCCGTAACTTTAATGTTCAGCTAAATGGGTCACCACAAGAATTCAACTGTCCACTGCGTGGCTTAAGACAGGGAGACCCACTTTCTCTGTATTTATTCATCCCATGCACCGAAGTTATGTCTCATCTCATGACTCAGGCTGCTATGACAAGGAAAATTCAAGGAATGAATATTGGTATTCATTGTCCTGCGATTAATCATCTGATTTTTACAGATGACTCTCTTTTATTATCTCTGGCCAATCTCTCAACCGGATGCGTAATCAAACGAGTTCTATCACTTTTTGAGAAAGCTTTGGTACAGGCTGTGAATCTGCAAAAATCCCTTATCACCTTTGGCAGTACAGTTCACGTTAACACAAAAACCAAAATGAGGAATTTATTAGAAATTCACAATGAGGGGGTGGTGGCAAATATCTTGGAATGCCAGAACAGTTTTAACGAAAGCATATTGAAATGTTCTAATACATCATAGAGAAAGTTCAAGAGCGTACTCAAGGCTGGAGTATGAGATATCTCTCACCGAGTGGGAAGGAAATCTTACTCAAATCAGTGGAAACAAGGAAGAAAATCTTACTCAAATCAGTGGCAACAGCCATGCCAGTTTATGCAATGAATATCTTTAAAATTCCAAAACACATCCGTGAGGAAATTAATGGTGCCCGAGCTAAATTTTGGTGGAGTTCAGGAGATGATAAGGATGAAATGAATTGGTTTACTTGAGATTGTATGAGTCTACCCAAAAAAAGAATGAGGTATTGGCTTCAGAGATATTGAACGATTTAATCTTGCTATACTTGGCAAACAAGTATGGCGCATACTATAACACCTACGCATACTATAACACCTAGAATATCTGATGGCTCGAATACTCAGATGGCAGTATTCTGGAAACACAAACATACTAAGAACATAAAAACCTCGACAATGCTCTTATGTCTTATCTTGTTTGTTAGAGGGGAGGGATCTTAAACAAGGCTTGAGATTTAACATTGGAGATGGCTCTATGGTAAATATGTGGCTTAACCCGTGGCTTCCAACACATCCTCCTCGTGCTCCTTTGCTTCTAATAGAAAATGCTCTACCATTACAAATTCATGATTTGATCACAGAAACACATCGGTGGAATAAACAAAAAATCAGGAGCTTAATTTTTGCAGAAGATGTAGACCTAATCATGGAGTTGCATCTTACTTCCAGGACTAGGTTTGATTACCTTGGATGGCATTACACTAAATCTGATATTTACACAGCGAAGTCAGCTTACTGGTTTGCCTCTTATCTACCGCTTCAAGAAAAACCTATCACCCATCCTGACTCTGTTTTGCACAAACGTGCGATCTGACATATACCAGCAACCCTTAAAATGAAGCATTTTCTATGGAGATTCCATAGCCTACCCACTGGAGAAACAAAGAGGCGGAGGCCTATTGTCTATATGCAAAAGGTATACTTCCTCAGAAGAAACCACACAACACTTGTTCTTTGAATGTAATTATGCTTAATAGCTCTGACGAGCTACGAGCTTTCCGAATCCTATTGTCTATAACCCTAATGCTACACTAGAGGAACAAGTGGCGGATGTAGTATGTGACGAATGGGGTCACGTGCCCCCTATTAAATTTTGATTTTCTATAAGAAATTTGTTTAAAACTTTGATTTTCTTTAAGTAGTTAGCTCAAAATCAATAACAGTGCCCCCAGTTAATTCAAAAAATATGATAATGTCTCCGGTTAAAACTTTTTATAGATCCGCCACATTTACTACAAGCTTTTCTTAAACTAGTAATTAGTATTGATTCAATGGTGCATTAAATGGCATAATGGACAATGTGGCGGCTATGGAAAAGCCGTAATATTTTAACTTTCAAATGAAGGTATATCTCCTGGTGCAAACTGCTTAGAGAACTGAGACAGGATTTTATGGACTGGAACACTGCACAAGATTAATTAATTGCAGCAACAAACCTCTCCCTTTATGTGCAACCAAATGGCTACTAATCGTCATGATACCATACAATGGGGACGTCAAGCGAGAGGTTGTAAGAAATGCAATTATAATGGATCCTTTGTGGTCATAAACTCAGGCTGGATGAATTCTACACGATGATGCTGGCATGTATCAAGGTGCAGGACACACAAAAACCGACGGTCCCGGAACAGATTTGGAAGCTGAGTGTCAAGCTCTAATTATCGCAACGCAACATTCCAGGTGTAAAGATCTATGGAAAGTTATTTTTGAGGGTGACTGCAAAACATCAGTAAACATTATAAATGGATGGGACCATGATTTTGGTCTGTTTAACTGGATCGAAGACGTATAGCAATAGAAAGGTCAATTTAGTGAGGCCAAATTCATCTGAAAACTATGACGCAGCAACAAAATAGATGATGGTTTGGCCAAGGCCAAAATGTCGGAGAATATCACCATTTTTACGACAACCGTGTCCTTCATTTTTTTTTTCTATGTTATTTTCTGATCACACTTAATCTTTTATTATCTAATGTGATCAAGCCAAAAATAAATAAATAATAATCTTTAGATATTATATTATAATTAATGAGATTTGGAAAATAATGATCAAATTGAGTGAAATGAGTGAGTTGAGCCTAAGAACATCTTTATTGGAAAAAGATTCAAATTAGGTATTAATAATAAAATATTTTTATTTTCATCTAATTTATTTATATAATAAAATTTCAACTAGATAAATTAAATCAGTAATCAATAGACAAGTGTCTTCAAAAATTAAGAGACAAGTCTCAAAGTCTCTCGAATAAGAAACGATTCTCAGTTTTTTCTCATTTTAAAAAATAAATAAATTATACTAGTGAGAGACTACGGTGTCGATACTCTAAAACATTTTATTAAGTTTGTAAACTTTTTAAATGTTATAATATTTAATTTTTTAAAAGGCTTCCCCCTTTCCATATATATATCATCCATCTTCCATTTATTATAATTCATTTTGATCTTAATAACCTCTTTTGTGGTTATACCTGCTATGTTTTTGTAAATTTGTTGTCAATTAGTACTTCAGAGCATTTTAATGAACCAACAGAATATGTGGTAATGATTTTTAATTATGGAGAATGATAACTCATGGAAAAGGATGTTGGTGTATGACTTTGACACCATATGCACGACTTGTAGCAAGCCAACTAGAGGATCATAATTGCGAATTACACGGGAGAGATGACACATAAGTTCGGTTCTTCTGAATAGAAGGATCCCAAGGAAAACTCCCGCGTGGGAGTTGATCCTAACTTTTAGGTCTTACAAGCCGAAGGATCCCGCTCGTAACTCCCATAGGGAAGAGATAGCACCTAAGTTTGGATTTTTTGAACTAGACGATCCCGAGGGCAACTCCTACAGGAGTAGGTCCTAAGTTTTAGGTCTTTTTATTGTGCTAAAAGTTTTAGGTCTTTTGAACCAAATTATCTAGATTATAACTTCCACATGGGAGATGACACCCAAAAGAATAATGAGGAAAAACTGGAAGATTTTCTGCATCAAGAGAACATGATAGAGAGACACCTCCCCCCCATTCCCACCCTTTCTTTGACTGCTCATATCCTGATATATGGCAGATCGATGCCTCTTGGGTTGTTTATGAGCCGATGGTGGTTTAGGATAGTACATAAGATACAATATAGAACTAGACATCTTGCCATAGAAGTCTCCTAACAGTACAACCCTAGAGCTAGATGGGTTTTTGGTGATGTCATCCCTAAGAGAGAAGTAAATACTTTTAGTTAGATCGAGACAGTTTTTCGAAGAGTATGTGAGTGTTCTCCTTCCCCCCACTCCTTTTATCCTTCCTTTGGCTGCTCAGATCCTGATATTGCATATTGATGCCTTTTGGATCATTTATGGGTCATAGTTTAGTGTGGTGCTTAAAGTATATTATAGGAAAAGAAATGTTGGTGTTGAAGTCTTTTCGATACTATACGCGGAGTTGGAACATTTATTTTGGTGATATCATGCATATGGAGAAGTGGATATTTCAAATCAGATTTGAGACGTAATTGTTTATAATTGGTAGAAATATTTAGTATCAGATAGATTGACATTTGTTATGATCATAATTAAACTACCAAAGACTTTGGAGATGTTAAAAGGACTTTAGTCTTAAATTGATTATTTATAAATTTAATGTATATGTCCATTCATTTGCAAAATAAATATGAACATAATTTTATATATTTGTTCATGTTAACGAATCTATATGAAATATCTGTTGGAGAAATTATCTTAGTGGCTAAATTTGATTTTTAGTATGAGATATTTCATTAAGAAAAAATTATAAAAATGTTTAATAATAAACCTTAATATAGATAAAATTATTTTGTTTGGATCTTTCTTAGAAACTTAATATATTTATATAAAATATACTATATTAAAAATAGCATACCATATGTTATTATTTTAATTTTTCAAGTGGTCTGAATTATCATATATAACCAGTATTTTTTATGTCATTTTCATGATGTTTTTTCTACAATATAGTAGTTTTTCAAATTATTATTTCTATAATATTATTTAAGAAATACATTTATATAAATAAAAAAATTATTATTTATGAAAATGACACTGAAATAATGAAAAGAAAAGTGTTTGGATACAAGATTAAAGTGTAATAGAGTTGTCCAATTTAATTAAGTTAAATCAGTATTTTAAAAAATCTGTCTCAATAACCAATCAAAATGACGTGAGTTTACTAAAACAAACCGAGATCCAAACCCATTTAGAAAATCTCTGCAAAATTCTATTTAGGAAATCTTTTTATTATTTTTAATGTAGAGAAATAAAAATTGGTAAAATCAAAAGTACTTATAAAAAAATAAAAGTTGAAACACAGATCCTACTGGTATCTTCAATAAGGAAAATCAGATCTTTGATTAAAAAAATCTTCCTTAATCCAAATCTATGGAAAATTAAAAAATAATTACAATCGAAATAATTACTAGTTTAATATCTGCATCAAAAATAAATAATCATAATTCTATATCTCTAGATTTTATTAAATTACCTAAATAATAGATTTAGTTACAATATATATCAAGACATTTAATAAATTTACAAAATAAAATTCGTATAAATACGTTTCATCTATATTATAAAAGGAATTATAATTAGCATATTCTATTTGAGTAATAAATTATCATATCATATCGTTATTTTGTAAATAATAATTAAGTTATTTATCAATTTTTCCAAAAATATATATCTTTCAAATATATTTTTCTAGAAATCATAATAGCATATTAATTAAAATTAAAAAGATTTTGAAAGATTTCTTCTGCCTAACTATTTAAAAATCTTCACTATCTTGGAACTCTATATATAAAGAGTGGACAACCAACTTTATTACATAATAAGATCCTAAATATATTTTAATAAAAATTTTAATTTTTCTTCTACCTTTATAATATAATTTTGATCAATTATGATGCATAGTGACATGATTTATGTTTACTGTTTGCAAGAATTTATGGCATTGCAAATTCATCAGACTCATATGCTCACATATAGAAACATCTTATTTATTATTATTTTTTTAATGAATGTTAAATTTATTCCAAACAAAAACTGTTTTACGTCAAATGCAGCTGTGTTCTCTAAAAAATAATTATTAGATTACAATTTGTATGAGATTTCTATCTCGTTGCCAACCAATGTTCCATTGCAGCTTCGAACTGTGTATCTCGTTTTTATCAAATGGATGAGATCCTATTTCGCATATTTTTGTCGATATTGCGTATGAGAACTGCAGGTGGAGTTGTAGGTTCCCCATGTCTTCGATTGTTTCTCTCTCTCTCCATATTGAGTGAATAGTCATTTGAAACAGTATCTCACCAAGAAAAGGTGAATAGCATCTATAGATGTATCCAAGATTACCTCGAGAATTTCCACCCCTTGATTAGAGTATTTCGTGTTGAATAGCTTACTTGTCAGTCCTTTCCAAATTTCCTCTGAATATTGGCATTTGAAGAAGAGATGGTCTTTTGTTTCCAAGGGATCATTGCAAAGGGAACATGACGAATCTGCATTTGAATTCCAATGCAGTAAACGGTCACATGTTGCCAGTCTTTTGTGCATTGCTGCAATCCATGCAGTAACAGAGAATTTCCGGATAGCATATTTGAACCAAATGCCAGTATGCCAAGTAACCTTCTGATGTTCCCCTCGCAAGAGGTTCCAAGTGTCTTTAGAGCTAAACTTAGGTCTGTAGACATCGACTCTTCTTCGCCTAAATCTAACGTCCTCCTCTGCAGTCAAGTTTCGAGTTTGCAGGTTCTGCACTTCTTGTTCTATCAAATTAAGAGTGTCAACTCGATGTCTCTTTCTTCGACGAATGTTGATAGCTTTTTCCACTGTAGCATTAAGTGGGATACCAAGATCAATGCGACCTCTCGGTCCTATTATGTCTATTATCTTTCCAAAGGGTGACCAGGTGTCATACCAGAAAGACATTGATGCTTGTGATGCACCAATGTGTTTGTGGTGCATTATTTTTACTTTTATTTCCTTTGTTAATCTTTTATTTGGAAAAACTATGTCTATGAATTGTGTTAATGTTATACACCAAATGGTGGATTGCCATAACTATTAGTATTCCTTATTCTATTATAAATTACCTTTTATGTATTTTCTTTTTATTGTTAGGAAAATGAAAACCCTAATTTTTTTTTTCCATTATGATTATGAAGTTTCATTTTTCTCCTACGTACTAATCCTTATATAAAGGATTCATTGGCAATGCAATAAGACACACAATTCCATACGAAATTCATTGTCTATTTCTCTATAGTTTTACAACACGTTATCAGCATGATAGTCCCTAAAACCCTAGAGCACAAAATCCGACCTAAACTCATAAACCATAGCCGCCGAGATAATCTCCATCCGACCGCGGACGAAATCCCGAGTAGCACACCTTCCCAGAGTAATCTTTTTTTTCCGGTTCGATCTTCTTCTCTTTCAAATCTGTTTAACCTAAAACAGAGGTTACAAGGTAAGTTTACAAAACCCTAAACTTAATTCCCAAAACCTTGAAACCCTAATTTCATTATCTCATTGAAATTGAACCTGAATGCATTACCTAATTGAATTCACATGCTAAATTCATAATCTGATTAATAAAACCTGATAGAATTATTTTAAGGTTGTAACCTAGATTATGTATGCTAAGTGGCTCGGTAGGTAGTTTGTTTGATCATGGGATTTGATTGTTTTAATTAATTAAAATCCTAATCCTGAATTTTGATTGTTTTATTAAATTGATCAAACCCTAATCCTGAATCTTGATTGTTTTGTTAAATTGATCAAACCTTAATCCTGAATCTTGATTGTTTTGTTAAATTGATCAAACTCTAATCCTAAATCTCGATTTTTTTTTTATTAAATTGATTATACCTAAATCTGAAATCATGAGTTCTTGTTAAAATTGCATCATAAACTGCCAATCTTGTTGCATCACTCTCGCACACCCCTGCTTGCATCATTGTTCATGTTTTGCTTGCATCATACCATCTGGAACAAACCTAAAAGAATATGATATATGATTTCAGTGTCTAAAATCAACAACTTGGATTTTTCTTCCCTAAGTCTCTCTGGAGATAATTACTTACAATGGGCATTGGATACTAAGATCCTTCTAAAGTCAAAAGGACTAGGCGAATGTATCGTGGATGATAATAAAGAAAACAAAATAAATCAATACAAGGCAATCTTAATCATTCGCCATCATCTTGATGAGAGTCTCAAGAATCAATATGTAACCATTGAAAATCCCCTAGACCTTTGGAAAGAATTGAAATCACAATATAACCACCATAGAACGGTGTTGTTACCAAAGGTGCAAAGTGATTGGAGGGATCTCAGGTTCCAGGACTTTAAGTCCGTGGAAGAATATAACTCGGCTATGTTTAAGATAGTTTCAACATTGAAACTGTGTGGTGAGGAAATAACTGATAAAGATATGCTAGAGAAAACATTCTCCACCTTCCACACAAGTAACATATTGTTACACCAACAATATCATGAAAAAGGCTTTCAGACATATTCAAGTCTAATCTCATGCCTATTGCTAGCCGAGCAAAACAATGAGTTACTAATAAGAAACAGTGAGATGAGACCTCCTGGAGCAACCCCACTTCCAAAACCCACGTGCTCACGGAAGAGAAAGAAACTAACCACGTCCATAGAGAACCAAGGCAGTATGGCCGTGGACGTGGAAGATGGCAAGGACGTGGTCGTGGAAACCACCATCCTTATGGTCGAGGTTCAAACCGAGGCCGCGGGTACCAACCCGATACTAGTCGTGGTCGAGGTCGAGGCCGTGGTGCAGCGGGATCTTTCAAACCGCAAAACTCGACCACCAAATATATATGCCATCGGTGTGAGATGAGCAATCATTGGGCTAAGACTTGCAGAACTCCCAGACATCTTGTTGACCTCTATCAAGAGAGTCTAAAAGGGAAGAACCCGGAAGCCAACATGGCACAGCATGACGAAGATGGGGACTTCGATCATGATCAAGATGACTCACTGAACTATGAAACTTCGGATTGCCTTAAGGAATCAAGTTGAGTTTGACATTTAATTTGTGTGTTTTGCTTCTAAGTTTTATGTTATCTTTGAACTTGTTTTCTTTTCTATTTGTTTTAATGATATGAAAGATGTTATTTTTAAGTCTCTAAACATGGTCGAGGCCAATATAAGTAACATAGTAGGAATGACAAATTTAATTGAAGGCTACGGCCCGGCTAACATATTATTGCCTAAGGGTACGCATCTAGAAATCTCTGATGCTTTATATTCACCTAACTCTAAAAAGAGCCTATCGAGTTTTAAAGATATTCGAATGAATGGTTTTCATGTCAAAACTAAGGGCGAAGGAACCAGAGAGTTCCTTATGATATTTGAGATTGCCCAAGGACATAAGAAAGTCCTAGAGACCATTCATGTGGTTTCTACTGGTCTTTACTGTGCTAAGATCAGTATGACAGAGGCTAATGCCACGGTAAACAAGGCATTTACCGAGAATTTCACTCTATGGCATAACCGGCTTAGTCATCCCGGTTCAAACATGATGCGAAAGGTAATATCAAAAATAAAAAGGAACACATTTAAAGAAAGAAGAGTTATCCCTAAAAATCTCACGTGTATAGCATGTTCACAAGGAAAACTCATTTTTAGGCCATCACCAGTCAAAGTGACTAAGGAAACAATAAATTTTCTGGAAAGAATACAAGGAGACATTTGCAAACCAATACACCCACCTTGTGGGACGTTTAGATATTTCATGGTCCTTACTGATGCATCCACGAGATGGTCACATGTAAGTCTCCTATCAACTCGGAATTTGGCATTTCCGAGATTGCTTGCTCAGCTAATCCGACTTAGAGCACACTTTCCAGACTTCCCGTTAAAGTCCATACGCCAGGACAATGCTGGTGAATTCACGTCCCAAACGTTTAATAATTATTGTATGTCCATGGGGGTAAGTGTTGAACATTCTGTGGCACATGTATATACACAAAACGGTCTGGATGAATCATTTATCAAAAGAATACAGCTAATTGCCAGACCATTACTTACAAGATCAAAACTCCCGATCTCAGCTTGGGGACATGCGGTTTTACATGCAGCCGAATTGATTCGCATCAGGCCATCTAGTGAACATAAGTAATCCCCATCACAATTGATTACGGATCAAGAGCCAGACATATCCCATCTCAAAATATTCGGATGTGCCGTTTATGTGCCAATAGCACCACCACAGAGAACTAAGATGGGACCTCAAAGGAGGATGGGGATATATGTTGGATATGATACTCCCACGATAATAAAGTACCTTGATTCAACCACGGGTGATCTGTTTAAGGCCAGGTACGCGGATTGTCACTTTGAAGAATCCGCCTATCCAGCATTAGGGGGAGAAAATAATAAGCTGGTAAAGGAAATTTCATAGAATCAATCGTCCATATCATGGCAGGATCCTCGGACTAAATAATGTGTAATAGAAGTCCAAAAGATAATACATTTATAAGAGCTAGTTAATCAATTGCCAGATTCATTTGCTGACCCGAAAAGAATGACTAAGTCATATATAACAGCTGTAAATACACCAATTCGAATTGATGTTCATGAGGGACACAATCAAGTTGCTACAGAATCTAAAGCGCGTTTAAAATGTGGCCGGCCCATTGGTTCCAAAGATAAGAACCCTTGGAAATCTAAGAAAGGTGCTCAAAATCAATCCGTGGTTAATTCCGAGGCAAATGGAACCCCAGACATAAGTGAACCGACGGTACCATACATTGATGCTCGGGACGCCGAGCCTCAAGGTCCTGAAGTTCCGGATAACAATGAGATCTCAATCAATTATGCTATGTCTGGAATACAATGGAATAGAAAGAATGTCGACATTGATGATATATTTGCATACAATGTAGAACTTGAACTTATGAACGAGGATCCAGAACCCACGTCTATATTTGAGTGCATTCAACTAAGGGATTAGGCTAAATGGAAAGAAGCCATAAACGTGGAGTTAAATTCTTTAAGGAAAATAGATGTCTTTGGTCCAATAATTTGGACTCCCTATGATATTAAACCAGTTGGACATAAATGGGTCTTTGTGAGGAAGATAAATGAACATAATAAAATTGTGAGATATAAAGCAATGCTTGTTGCACAAGGATTCTCACAGAGACCAGGAATAGATTATGAGGAGATATACTCCCCTGTGGTGGATGCTACTACTTTTAGATTCCTAATAAGTCTGGCCATAACAAAGAAATTGGATTTGCGGCTAATGGACGTAGTGACCGCATACTTATATGGTC
>OVBI01001965.1:0-25914 GCA_900406495.1 Sisymbrium altissimum | reverse complement strand
TTTTCCAAGTAGTTTCATGTTCAAAATCCTTATGGTTTGGAAGATACACCTCGAGCAATGAACGTATATCCCGACTGCTCTGTGCCGATTAGATCAACGTTTTGTGGCAAATGCTTGGCAAAACATGCATTCAGGTCGTGTGTGTCAGCCAGCTCGGTAGGATTTAATGCCAAAACACTGAGCTAGCTGTCCTGAAAGCCTGGTTGATTGCCTTTTAGTCGAGAAATCGTAACTTTCGTCGGTTTATCGGAGGAATCGTTCAAAGGATGAGACGATCAGCTGAACATGATGGAGAGATGGCAGTCAGCTCGGTATCACTTAGCAGGTCTTGAACCGAGCTGGCTGTCTTATTTCGTCCAGCCGATCATCCCTTGTTCAACGATTTGCGAGTTCATCGATTCCTCGGAAAAACTTTCGAAAGACAGTTTTTCTTCCTTTCTTTGCAGAGTTATCGACAGAGTGGTTCGAAATGAACTTTCTCCGAACTCATATCTAAATATAGAAATTCCTTTTTGATATTTAAAAAATTTTAATCGTTACTTCCGTAAGTGTGGGTTTTGACCCCAACAATCCACACTTTCAGAATTAACGGATAAAATATTTAAATATCGGGAAAAACATCCATATTTAGATATTTTTGAAAAAAGAATGATATTCAAAAAAATAGTTTGGAATTAAACAATTTTTATCACTAACTTTACGGAAAAATACTTTTCGTATCTATTTTTCGATGAATCAATGAATGTCACGATTCCTCAAACTTTTCGTATAAAAAACCAAACGTTTCTATTCGACGTCTTGCACTGGATTGGGGTGTGGCCAAGCCGATCGTCCAGCATGGTCTAAACCGACCAGCTCGGCCATCCGGATACCCGTCCTTCGTTGATGAGCCGATCAGTTCGGCCTACTCGGTCTCTCCAAAGGCCGAGCCGGTCTGATGCAAATCCCAAAACTGAATCCATTCCAGCAGCCCCGGTCAAGACTATTCCAACCATGCGGTCAAGACCAATGACGCGTTCAGGTGCGAGAACACTTCAGGAGAACTTCAACGAAGCCGTAGCAAACCTGATCACTGAGAAAGAGTTTGATGAATTAGCCGAGAAATTAACTCATATGAGCATTACTAAGGTCAAGAAACCCAACCAGACGAAGCAGAACAAGTATCAGGATGTGAAGAAACTCTATTGGGACGCGTCTGGTGACGATCACGACGCGGACGAAGACTGCCCATACGCGGGTGAATACTATCGGGATGGGACGAAGACCATCGGGAAGCATTCGAACAGTATCGGAACACAGGCGAGGATCATTGAGACACACAAGATGATCATCGAGACGCGGGAGCCAAGTATTGAGACACAGACAATGACCTTCGAGACGTGATAGCCAAGTATCGAGACGCGGGCAAATACTATCGAGACACGGATAATTCAAACAACTGTCAAGACTTCCTCCGAGACGCGGCAACAAGCTATCGAGACGAGACCGAGCTAAACACTTAGCCCAACACTGACCGAGCCACGAAAGACTTCATCCGGCCAAATGACTCAATCATCGGGCCAACTACTGAGCCAACCCTCCATCAGTCGACAACCACTCCGATAAGAGCAACCATTGGGCCAAATCCACTTTCTACCGGACGAAAGACAGTTCTTCCCGGGCCAAACCCATTATTCACCGAGCAAAATACACATCCATCAAATATATTCGACCGACCGTCTCATGCACATAAAATGGACCGACCAAAAGGACGCGCCTGCCGCACACGGACTTTCCTTATTCATCATCACACGCGCATAAGCCTAAAGTCCACAATACCAACCCAATTCACTCCAGTCTTCACCGATCATCATGCTAAGGTAAGTCAAGGTAATAATGTTCATTGGATTTATTTTTGGACTAACGATTTCGTGATTTCCCTTTGATTTATTTTCTTTAAGGCATTGTTAGCCATTTGAATAAATTTTCTTCTCAGAGTAAGGCACAATGTTCGCCAATTTTAATACTTAAATTTGTAATCTGATTCAAAGACTCCACGAAGGGCATAGCTGACGGACAATATATAAGTCCCACCGCAGCCTTGTATTTTTTCCAAACTTTGATAATAAAAACACCGAACTTTCTTCAAAAGAAAAGTCTTAAAGCATTTGTGCCTTAGAGAAATCCAGGATTTCTCATTGTCATATCACGGCCTTGTCCATCAGACCGTGTGGCGACCCTCGATTCCACCATCATTCATAATCGACCATCCTTTGATCATTCGGAAAGTGCCATATGGCCAGCAGAGTGATTCCATCGACCACTTCACGATCCATCGATCATTTCTATCGGACTAACCTGCAGGAGCGGTACGGCCGGCGATAGTCTCCATCGACCACAAAACAAACCTCCGCTCCGGGGTTTACATTACGGGCGGAGTATTCATCCCGTGTGCACGCCTGGATGCTGAGCCGGACATATCTCCTACCTCAGGTGTTTTCTTCTCCGATTTGTTTTCTCATTCATATATATTTTTTAAGAAAAAGAAAAAAGAACTTTGATACTTCTTCATTTTTATTTCAGGATCCATTTAACCAACGGACAAAATCACACCGACCACCAAATCATTCCAACATCATGATCAAAACTCCGATAACCTTTCTTTCATTCCCTTGAATATATTTTTTTTCAAACCTTCTTCTATATTAGTTTCTCACGAGACCAAAAAAAAAAAAAAAATCATAGAACCTGTTTCATTATTTGTTACTGCATGCGATCATTACGTCAATTCCGTAAATCATTCCATCAATTATTTTCTGTCAATTACGACCCAATAATTGCGTCTCATACGCTTAATTTACGGTCCAAAACATTACAAACTCACATAATCTTCTATTCTTCATATCAGGATATAACATGAACGACAACTATACACGAGAACAGTTTGCACAAATCATGGCAGCCATAGAAGGACTGACCAACCGTATCGTCCAAGTTGAGAACCGGCAGAACGAAGAACCCGATTATTCGGACGACGATAGCTGAGCTTCTCGGAGAAGCAGGACCGATGGCCTGGGTTTGCATCGAGACGATCACGATGATCCCGATCATGACCCAGGTCGCGATAGGCGTCACGATCCGGCTAATGTACGACATTGCGGGCAACCCTGCAATGACCGTGAGCGACAACGGCGAGCTGACGACGACCCTCGGCACGGTGGCAAAGACCTCAAACTCGCACCACCAATGTTCGTGGGCAAGACCAATCCAGAGGCCTATCTCGATTGGGAGTGACGGATGAATTACATCTTTGAGTATTATGATTTCTCCAACCAATGCAATGTCTCTCTAGCAGCTGCCCAACTCACGGAAAACACTCAAGCATGGTAGGACAGAGACGTAGTGGACTGGCGACGGTGCAGACTTCCCCAAATCCTTACATGGGATGATATGAGTTTCCATCTCCGCAAGCGGTACGTGCCAGCCTATTACCACAGAGACTTGCAAAAGAAGTTTTGAAAACGCTCCCAAGGATCTAAGACGGTCGAAGAGTATTTTGAAGAATTTCATACTCTAAAGAACCGACTGGAGGTCTCAGATTCTCTCACGAGACACTCATGGCTCAGTTCTTAGACGTCCTTCAAGACCGCATTGCCAGAACTGGAGCGCCAGCCCTATGGCGACCTAGATGAGCTTCTCCACCTCGCCGTGCAAGCTGAATACCACATCAAAAGGAAGACTTAATCTCTCAACCGTTCTAAGCCGAATTGGACTCCACCCGCACGTAGCTTTGACAAGGGAAAAACCATAGAACCCATTTCAAGGAGACCAGCCCCAGAGACCAACAAACCGACCAAGCCCGGCTCTAGCACAACTCCGGCCACACAAGCTCGAGAAGTGACTTGCTTCAAGTGCCAAGGAAAGGGTCACTACGCGAGGGAATATCCAATTCAACGGGCTATGATTCTACGCGACGACGGTGAGATCGAATCTTGTGATGAGGCCGAATCTTGTGATGAGGCCGAAGGAACCACGGAGGAAACCAACGATGAGGTGGTCGATTATCCAGATGTGGGAGAGATTTAGTCACATGACAGTCAGTCAGCGCCATGCTCAATCAGAGACCATGCAGCGAGAGAACATCTTCAACTCCCGGTGCACCGTACAATCGAAAATTTGCAGCTTGGTCATCGATGGAGGATCACGCACCAATGTAGCCAGAATATACTTGGTAGACAAGCTAGGTCTGAAAAAGATTAAGCACCCTTGTCCGTACCGGTTACAATGGCTAGACGATAGAGTAGAGCTCTGGATCAGCGAGTAAGTCATCGTCCCGTTCAGCATCGGCAAGTATGCCTACCAGGTGACATGCAACGTGGTGCCAATGGAAGCTGGGCACATTCTGTTGGGACGCCCCTGGCAATTTAACAAAGAAACCCTACACAAAGGCCGGACCAATTACTACAGGTTCGACCCTGACAATAAAAAGCAAAACCTGGCACATTTATCTCCTCACGAAGTCCATGAGCTACAGAAAGCCATGGATAAAGGGGCTAAGGCCGATAAGATAAGTAAAACCAATTTGTTTATCTCCCCTTGCAAGATTTATTAAATCTTTAGAAATGAACAAACATGTATTACTAATGATCTTTAAGTAAGGACACCTTGCAGGAGCAGATGCAGCAGATTATCCTGAGGAGATCAAGAAACTTCTGGACCTATTCCAAGACGTCTTCCCGGAGGAGATACCGGCTGGTCTTCCACCCATCCGAGGAATCGAAAATGAGATCGATCTAGTCCCCGGTGTGCCTCTCCCCAACCGACCCGCATATAGAGTCAACCCTGAAGAAGCCAAAGAGCTTGAAAAACAAGTTCAAGAGCTCATGAGACAAGGATACGTCCGAGAGAGCTTAAGCCTGTGTGCCGCACCAGTCATTTTGGTTCCAAAGAAGGATGGAACCGGGAGAATGTGTGTGGACTGCCGAGCAGTCAGCAACATCACAGTCAAACATCACTATTTTCTCTAACATTGACCTTAAAAGTGGATATCTTCAGGTTAGGAAGAAAGGAGACAAATGGAAGACTGCCTTTAAGATAAAGAGGGGTTTATATGAATGGCTAGTCATGCCTTTTGGCCTGACCAACGGACCCTGAACATTGATGAGGCTAACGAACCATGTTCTGAGGGCCTTCATCTGTAAGTTCGTTGTTGTGTACTTTGATTACATCCTAATATGTTACAATTGCTTAAAAAAATCATTTGGATCATCTTGAATAAGTACTTGAAACCTTGCGCCTCGAAAAGGTATATGCCAACCTTAAGAAATGCGTATTCTGCACTAATCAGCTAATCTATTTAAGGTTTGTTGTAAGTGCACAGGGACTGAAGATTGATTAAGAGAAGATCAAGGCTATACAAGAATGGCCGACAACCACCTCAATCGGACATGTTAAAAGCTTTCATGGCCTAGCCAGTATCTACCGGCGGTTCTTAAAATTAGTACCATTGCCGCACCTCTGACTGCAGTCATCAAGAAGGACGTGGCATTCACATGGGGGCAAATCCAGGATACAGCCTTTCAAAAGCTCAAGGACAGCTTCACCCACGCACCAGTTCTGGTATTACACAATTTTAATAAAACCTTTGAAATTGAGTGTGATGCCTCAAGAACAGGGATTGGAGCAGTACTGACTCAAGGAGAAAAACCGGTGGCCTCTTTCAGTGAAAAGCTAAATGGGGCAACTCTAAGTTATCCTACCTACGACAAGGAGTTATATGCTCTGGTCCGTTCACTGGAGACATGGCAACATTACCTCCTCAGCAAAGAATTCATCACCCACACGGACCACGAGACACTAAAATACCTAAAAGGGCAGAACAATCTCAAGAAGAGACATCCAAGATGGCTAGAGTTCGTGGAGACCTTCCCCTACGTCATTAAATACAAGAAGGGCAAGGAGACCACCATAACTGATGCTCTGTCCTGATGGTACGCCTCGATTTCGACCATGGAAGCCAGAATTTTGGGGTTCAACCATCTTAAGGACCTTTACGTGGACGACCCGGAACTAGGAGAAATCTTTCTACAGTACAACCGAGGAGCAATTGGGCCATACTACAAGCACGAGGGGTTCCTGTTCAAAGACAAGAGGCTGATACTGTTGGTGACCTCGGTCTGCCCGTCGGTTTGTGGATGGCAGGAAGTGGAAAAGAGTAGCTTGGTCCCAAGCTTCTTCCACAAGGTTCTCCAGAAGTGACCCAAAAACTTCGGATCCCGGTCAAACCGTTTTAAGGGCTGTGGTCGGTAACAATCTTTCTAATTGGCTTGAATGTAATCCATTGGTTGAGTTTGCCTATAATCGAATAAAATACTCGGCTATTAACCAATGTCCATTCGAGATTGTTTACGGATTTCAGCCACAGACACCATTGGACATGGTGCCCAATCCACTCCTACGGACGGACCAAGTCCACCAAGATGGAATAACCAAATCTGAGATGGTTAAGAAGATCTACCCGAAAGCAAAAGAAAGCATTGAGAAACGGAACGAACGAACTAAGAAGTTATCCGACAAGCTTCGAAAGGAACTAAGCCTTAAACCCGGTGACAAAGTCTGGATCCACATGCGGCAAGACCGATTCTCGAAGGAGAGAAAGAACAAGTTAGCTCCAACAGGAACTCGGCCGTACGAAGTTATCAAGAAAATCAACGACAACGCCTACAAGCTTGACATGCGAGGTGAGTTCCAAATTTCACTCGTATTCAATGTTGCTGACTTAGTCTTTTATGACGCAGGAGAATCAGTTCTGAGGATAGAACCTTCTCAAGAGGGAGAGGATGATGCAAATTCTGAAACTGAATCCATTCCAGCAGCCCCGGTCAAGACCATGCCAACCATGCGGTCAAGACCAATGACGCCTTAAGATGCGATAACACTTTAAGAGAACTTCAACGAAGCCGTAGCAAACCTGGTCGCTCAGAAAGAGGTCGATGAATTAACCGGGAAAGTAACTAAGATGAACATTACTAAGGTTAAGAAACCCAACCAGACGAAGCAGAACAAGTATCGGGACGTGCAGTAACTCTATCGGGACGCGTCTGGTGACTATCGGGACGCATCTGGTGACTATCAGGACTCGAAAGAAGACTGCAGAGACGCGGATGAAGATTATCAGGACGTGGACGAAGACCATCGGGACGCGTTCGAACACTATCGGAACACAGGCGAGGATCATCAAGACACGCAAGATGATCATCGAGACGCGAGAGCCAAGTATCAAGACACAGACAATGACCTTCGAGACGTGTGAGCAAGGTATTAAGACGCGAGAAAATACTATTGAGACGGAGGAAAATACTATCGAGACGCCGAAAATTCAAACAACGTTCAAGACTTCCTCCGAGACGCGGCAACAAGCTATCGAGACGCGACCGAGCTAAACACTGAGCCCAACACTGACGGAGCCACGACTCAATCATCGGGCCAACTACCGAGACAACCCACCATCAGTCCATAACAACGCCGATACGAGCAACCATCGGGCCAAATCCACTTTCCACAGGACCGAAGATAATTCTTCCTGGGCCAAACCAATTATTCACCGAGCAAAATATGCATCCATGAAATATATTTCGACCGACCGTCTCATGCGCATAAAATGGACCGACCAAAGGATGCGCCTGCCTCACACGGACTTTTCTTATTCGTCATCACACGCGCATAAGCCTAAAGTCTACCATACCAACCCTATTCACTCCAGTCTTCCCCAATCATCACGCCAAGGTAAGTCAATGTAATAATTTCCACTGGATTTATTTTTGGACTAACGATTTCATGATTTCCCTTTGAATTCTTTTCTTTTAGGAATTGTTAGCCATTTGAATAAATTTCGTTTTTAGAGTAAGGCACAATGTTCGCCATTTTTAATACTTAAATTTGTAATCTGATTCAAAGACCCCACGAAGGGCATAGCTGACAGACAATATATAAGTCTCACTGCAGTCTTGTATTTTTTTCCCAACTTTGATAATCAAAACACCGAACTTTCTTCTATAGAAAAGTATTAAAGCACTTGTGCCTTAGAGAAATCTGGGATTTCTCATTGTCTTATCACGGCCTTGTCCATCAGACCGCGTGGCGACCCTCAATTCCACCATCGTTCGTAATCGACCATCCTTTGATCATCCCGAAAGTTCCGTACGGCCAGTCGAGTGATTCCATCTATCATTTCTATAGGACTAACCCGCAGGAGTCATACGGCCGGCGATAGTCTCCATCGACCACAAAACAAACCTCTGTTCCAGGGTTTACATTACGGTCGGAGTTTTCATCCCGCGTGCATGCCTGGACACTGAACCGGACATATCTCTCGGCCATGAGGAAAACACGTCCCGAGCAGCATTAAATTTACTTAAATTTTACTTTCTTTCAAAGATTCTCAGATCCTCACTTTAAATTTCTAAAATACGTTGATGTGAATTGCGGTTCCCACAATTTGGCGCAAGAAGGAAGGGGCAAGAAATCTTTATTCTTGAAAAGCAAAAAAGTTATGATATCGTACCTCATGGCAATTGGAGAAGAAACCCCGATTAATGCAAACCCCGGAACGGAGGTTTGTTATATGGTCGATGGAGACTATCGCTGGCCGTACGGCTCCTGCGGGTTAGTCCGATATAAATGGTCGATGGGAAGTGAGGTGGTCAATGGGATCACTAAGCTGGCCGTACGGCACTTTCCGGTTGATCAGAAGATGGTCGGTACGAGCAAAGGGTGGAAGTCATGGTCGCCACATGGTCTGACGAAGAAGGCCGTCATAAGACAGTGAGAAATCCTGGATTTCTCTAAAGCACAAAGTGCTTAAGACTTTTCTGTAGAAGAAAGTTCGAGTTTTTATAATCAAAGTTGTGTAAAAATTACAAGGCTGCAGTAGGACTTATATATCGTTCGTCAGCTATGCCCTTCAAGGGGACTTGAACAGATTACGTAAATAAGTCCAAGCTATTAAAATGGTGAACTTCATGCCTTACTCTACGAAAATAACAGATTTCATGTCTAACACTTGCCTTAGGGTTCAAACATTAGTCGAGAAAATAAATCAAATGAAATTATTACATGACTTACCGTAGCGTGATGATCGGCGAAGAATGGACTGAATCTGGTCGGGATTGTGGACTTAGGCTCATGCGCGTGTGATGACAAATAAGGAAATTCCGTGTGAAGTGTGCGCGTTTCGTGGTCGGTCCAAATCATCTGAATAATTTGGTTGGTCGAATATTTTTGCTGGGCTCATGTTTTGCTCGGTGGAAAATAAGTTTGGCCCGGTAGAAAATTGATTTGGTCCGATGGAAATTGTATTTGCCCCGATGGATGTGCGTGTCGGACTGGTCATAGACTGTTGGTGGGTTACCTCGAGAGTTGGCCCGATGTTGGAATCCTTTAGCCCGGTGATTTCTTATTTTGTGGCTCAGTCCAAATTTGGCCCGATTTTTGGCCCAGTCACGTCTCGATCGTTGATTGCCGCGTCCTGATGATAATCTTGACCGTGGTTTGAATTACCCGCGTCTTGATGATAATTGTCCGCGTGTCGATACTTGGCTTTCACGTCTCGGTATTTGACACCCGGGTCTCAATACTTGTCTCCCGCGTCCCGACACTTAGTACTCACATCTAGATGTTCCTCGCTTTTGTTCCAATAGAGACCGATTACATCCCGATGATCTTCGTCTGTGTCCCGATGGTCATTAACCGCGTCCTGATAGTCTTCCGCTGCGTCCTAATAGTCGTCAGTCGCGTCCCGATAGACCTTCATTGTGTCTTAATACTCGTTTTGCTCGGTCCGGCTAGGTTTCTTGACCTTAGATATACTTATTTGAGTTAATCTTTCTGTCAGTTCATCAACCTCCTTGTGAGCGATCAAATTTTCCAAAGCGTTATTGAAGTTCTCTTAAAGGATCCTCGCGCCTGAGTGTGTCATTGGTCTCGACAGCCTGGTTGGAATGGTCTTGACCAGGGCTGCTGGAATGGAATCAGTTACAAGATTTGCATCATCATCTCCCTCTTGAGAATGTTCTTATAACGCCCTGACCGCCCCTACCAGTGGGCCCCCATGTCCTCTTACTTGGCCTATGGGCCGGCCCACCCCTGCCCGACGGTCGGTGCGTTAACCGGGAGGTTCGAAAATCATGATATATTATCCCTACAGTCACCACATGACCGTTCCCCGTGTTTTGGCCTCACTCACACGGTACCGCGAATGACTTTCCGGTGTGTCACCCATCCTTTGACTACTACAGCTCAAGTACGCTTAACCCTGGAGTTCTCTCTGGATGGGCAACCGAAAAGGTAAGTGCACTTTGGTGACACTCCACATAAGTTTCCATACACCAGAAATCGGGATGTTACAGTTCTGTCCTCAGAACTGATTCTCCTGCATCATATAAAATCACAGCAACGTTGAAACGAGTGAAATATCATACTCTCCTCTTAATTCCAGTTCGTATGCACTGTCATTGATTTTCCTGAGAATTTCATATAGACCGGTCCCTCTTGGAGATAGTTTGTTCTTCCTCTCCTTTGGAAATCGGTCAATCCTCATGTGTGTCAACACTTTAGCACCGGGTTTTAGGTTTAGCTCTTTCCGGGGTTTGTTGGACAGTTTCTTCATTCGTTCGTTCGGCTCCTCAATGCTTTCCTTTGCCTTATGGTAAATCTTCTTAACCATCTCAGACTTGGTTATGCCGTCTTGATGTACTTGGTCAGTCCGGGGAAGTGGAATGGGCACCATGTCCAGCGGTGTCTGCAGCTTAAACCCATATATAATCTTGAAAGAACATAGGTTAGTAGCCGAGTGCCTGACTTGATTATAGGCAAATTCAACTAAGGGAATGCATTCAAGCCAGTTAGAATGATTGTTACCAACCGCGGCCCTTAAAAGGGTCGTGAGTGTTTTGTTTGTAACCTCAGTTTTCCCATCAGTTTGTGGATGACATGAAGTATAGAAAAGCAACTTGGTCCCCAGCTTCTTCCACAAGGTATGCTAGAAGTGACCCAAGAACTTCGGATCCTGGTAAGATATAATGGTCTGTGGCAGTCCGTGCAGTCTCACCACTTCTCGAACGAAAAGGTCTGCCACCTTGGTTGCATCGTTGGTTTTGTTACATGGGATAAAATGAGCCATCTTTCTGAACCTGTCCCCACCCACGAAAATTGAATCCTTCTTCCGAATGTGTGGTAAACCTACAACAAAATCCATAGGGATGTCAACCCATGGCATATTGGGAACTGGTAATGGAGTACAAAATCCATGAGGATGCGACCTGGATTTGCCGTTGAGGCAGGTATTGCATTTTGAACAGAACCTCTCCACGTCTTGTTGCTGGTGCGGCTAAAAGAAGTGTTCGGCCAGGATGTTCTTAGTTTTTTCCATTCCGAAATGCCCCATCAGTCCCCCTCCATGTGCTTCCGCCATGATCAACTCTCACATAGAACTCTGTCGGATGCACATCTTCTTGTCTTTGAACAATAACCCCTCGTGCTTGTAATATGGTCCTATTGCTCCATGGTTGCACTGTAGAAAGATTTCTCCTAGCTCTGGGTTGTCCACATAGAGGTCCTTCAAATGGTTGAACCCCATAATCCTTGTTTCCATGGTGGAAATCAAGGTATATCTTCTGGATAGAGTGTCGGCTACAGTGTTCTCTTTGCCCTTTTTGTATTTGATGATGTATGGAAAAGTCTCCACGAACTCAAGCCATCTGGCATGTCTCTTCTTGAGATTTTTCTGCCCCCTGAGGTATTTGAGTGTCTCGTGGTCCGTGTGGATGATGAACTCTTTTCTGAGGAGATAATGCTGTCATGTCTCCAATGATCGGACCAAAGCATATAACTCATTATCGTAGGTAGGGTAATTAAGTGTGGCACCATTTAGCTTTTCGCTGAAGTAGGCCACCGGCTTCCCTCCTTGGGTCAGTACAGCTCCAATCCCTGTTCCTGAGGCATCACATTCAACCTCAAACATCTCGTCAAAGTTAGGTAAAACAAGGACCGGTGCATTAGTGAGGCTATCTTTGAGTATGTTGAAGGCTGCGTCCTGGTTCGGTCCCCATGAGAATGCCACGTCATTCTTGATTACTGCGGTCAGTGGTGCGGCGATGGAACTGAAATCTTTCACGAACCGTCGGTAGATTCTGGCCAGGCCATGGAAACTTTGAATGTGTCTGATTGAAGTGGGTGTTGGCCACTCCTGAATGGCCTTGATCTTTTCTTAATTAACCTTCAGTCCCTGTACACTTACAACAAATCCTAAAAACACCAACTGATCAGTGCAGAATACACATTTCTTAAGGTTGGCATATAATTTTTCCAGGCGCAAGGTTTCAAGTACTTGTTCAAGATGGACCAAATGATCTTTCAAGCAGGGGCTATATACTAAAATGTCATCAAAGTACACAATAACTAACTTACATATGAAGGCTCTCAGAACGTGGTTCATCAGCCTCATGAACATTCTGGGTGCATTGTTCAGGCCAAAAGGCATGACTAACCATTCGTATAATCCCCTTTTAGTCTTGAAGGTAGTCTTCCATTCGTCTCCTTTTTTCATCCTGATCCGATGATATCCACTTTTAAGATCAATTTTAGAGAAAATGGTAGCACCACTTAACTCATCAAGCATGTCGTCTAGCCGGGGAATGGGATGGCGGCATTTCACTGTGATGTTGTTGATTGCTCGGCAGTCCACACATATTCTCCAGGACCCGTCCTTCTTTGGAACCAAGATAACCGGTACGGCACATGGGCTTAGGCTCTCTCGGACATATCATTGCCTCATGAGCTCTTGGACTTTTTTCTCTAGTTCTTTGGCCTCCTCGGGATTAACTCAGTAGGCTGGTCTGTTGGGAAGGGGCACTCCGGGCACAAGGTCTATCTGGTGCTCAATCGGCGGATGGGTGGAAGGGCAGCTGGTATCTCCTATAGGAAAACGTCATGGAACTGGTCCAGAAGTTTCTTGATCTCCTCAGGGTGGTCAGCTGCATCAGGTCATGCAAGATATCCTTCCTTCAAGATCATTAATAACACATGTTTGTTCATTTCTAACGACTTAATAACTTTGCAAGGAAAAATAAACAGGTTGGTTTTGCTTAGCTTTTCGGGCTTAGCCCCTTTGTCCATGGCTTTCTATAGCTCGTGGATTTCGTGAGGAGGCAGAGGTGCTAGGTTGTGGTTCTTGTTGTCGTGGTCGAAGCTTTAGTAATTGGTTCGGCTGTTGTGTAAGCTTTCTTTGTCAAATTGCCAGGGTCATCCAAAAAAGATGTGTCATGCTTGCATTGGCACTACATCGCAGGTCACCTGGTCGGCTATTTACCGATGCTGAATGGAACGATGACTTGTTCGCTGATCCGGAGCTCCACTTTATCATCCAGCCATTTCAATAGGTACGGACGAGGGTGCTTAGTCTTTTTCAGACCTAGCTTGTCCCCCAAGTATTTGCTGGCTACATTGGTGCATGATCCTCCATCGATGATCAGATTGTAGATCTTGGATTGCACGGTCCACCGAGAATGAAAAATGTTCTCTCGCTGGATGGCCTCGGGCTCGAACATGGCACTGAGTGACCGCCGTGTGACCAAAATCTCTCCCACGTCGGATAGTCAAAAAATCTCATCGTCGGGTTCCTCTGTGGAAATCTCAGCCTCATCACAAGATTCGATGTCACCATCGTCGCATAGGATCATTGCCCGTTGTTTGGGACACTCTCCTGCGTAATGACCCTTGCCTTGGCACTTGAAACAAGTCACATCTCGAGCTCGTGTGCCCAGAGTTGTGCTAGAGCTGGGTTTGGTCGGTATGTTGGTCTCCGGAGCTGGCTTCCTCGAAACGGGCTCTATGGTTTTGCTCTTGTCAAAGCTGCGTGCTGGTGGAGTCCAATTCGGCTTTGAACGGTTGAGGGATGATGTCTTCCTTTTGATGTGTTGTTCAGCTTGCACTGCGAGGTGGAGAAGCTCATCTAGGTCGTCGTAGGGCTGTCACTCCACTTTTCTGGCTATACGGTCCTGAAGGCCGTCTAAGAATTGAGCTATGAGTGTCTCTTGAGAATCGGACACCTCAAGTTAGTTCTTTAGAGTTTCAAACTCTTCAAAGTTCTCATCGACCGTCTTAGATCCTTGGGAAAGCTTTCGGAACTTCTTCTGCAGGTCTCGGTGGTAATAAGCCGGCACGTACCACTTACGCAGATGGAAGCTCATGTCGTCCCACATGAGGATCTGGGGAAGTCTACGCCATCGCCGGTCAGCTATGTCTCGATCCCACCAGGCTAGAGCTTTTTCTGTGAGTTGAGCAGCTGTTTGAGAGACTTTGCATTGGTCAGAGTAATCATAGTACTCGAAGATGTAATCCATCCGTCGCTCCCACTCGAGATAGGCTTCTGGATTGATCTTGCCAGCAAACGTTGGTGGTGTGATACAAACTCCCAAGGAAAAACACTTGAATGAATGGTGTTGAGGTTGGGATATGAACCGATCTAATGGTGATCAAGCCAGAACTGAGATGGATCGAGGTGGATCGCCAGAAGAGATGGAAAGCTTCTGATATTCCACACATTTTTCAGCCTTGGATATGACGAACCAAGCCACTAACAAGGGTTGGTTGTTTGGATATGACTCACCAGACAACACTATGCTCACGAAGAATAAAACAGAGAAAGTTCTCAAGAGAAAAGTTTTAACTTAGTTGAAAAATGATAAAAAGGTACTTAGGTTTCTACAAGAAAACAACTTATATAGGCCCTGTTCTTTTTAGAGACGCTAGCGTCAGCGACTGCGATTAAAAATTTAACTGTATTGTTGTTCCAGAATGTGATGAAGGAGAAATTAAAACACCGGCAGCGGTGGTTTTTGTGATTAAAAACAGTCGCAGAGGCTAGTAAACTGATCGCTGTTTTTTTCAGCGACACTTATACCTCCTGGAGTCTCCGTAAACACAATCTCTGCGATTACTTATCTATTCTTCATCAGTTGTTTTTTTTGTCTTTTTCAGTGTTAAATTTTGATCGCCTCAAATGGTTGCTGCGACAGAGTACGGAACAGGGCCATAGTTTGGCTAAACAAAGTAAATATTCTCCACGCCAAAGGAGCTGAAAAGACAAATAAAAATAAAAATGACATAAGCCAAAAATGGATCGTCGTTCTTCAGACCACTGCGTTTTGGGTAAGTGTGATTTTGATTTTGCCCCGCAAAATATCAAACGGTCGCACGCAGAACATTGTATGTCCCGGACGCCTGAGTCTTGGCTCGAGACAAGTCGGGACAGTTGGCAAAACCATGATCCAAAAGTAGAAGGATATCATCCTGAAGTATTTTGCCCCGTGATCTGGTCATTGGCCCTGTCGATAACTCGAAATCGTCGTGCCCGGGAGAGCTAGACTGTCAGGCACGATGCAGAACACCAGTGTCCCGTCCATCGTCATTTCCAACTCGAGTCATGGCAATCTGTCTCGAGACAAAGCATCAGAGATGCCACTTAGACGGTAAATAACTCCGAATCGGTCGGCAAAGTGATCGTTAGGTCGGCCGTTCTGAAATCCTTCATCCTCGGGTTGTATCTGTTCATGATCGTGAACAGTACGATCATCGGTATGATCTGTACGAGCACGCATGGGATCTTCTTGGCCATCTCCAAATCTTGTCCGAGACATGGGTGTTCTGTCTCGAGAAATCGACTCTCCTGGTGCCCTAGCTCGGTGAAACTGGCCTCTAATCTCAAATGGCTCGGACGGTTCTCCCTCCATGGATTGCCCCACCCGTGCATCATAAGCTCTGGTTTCAGCTCCGGTTTCTGCATCCATGATTGTATCATCCCCTCCCCGTTGAAAAGGATTTGCACTCAAATCCGGTTCATCTACAATATAAGGGATCAAATCAGAAACATTAAAGCTTGAACTGACTTTGTACTTACCTTGAAGATAAACTTGAGAAGCATTGTCATTGATCTTTCTAGTGATGGTGAATGGTCCGTCGACCCTGGGCATGAGTTTTGATCGCCTTTCATTAGGAAAACCATCCTTCCTCAGGTAAATCCAAACAAGATCGCCTTCTTCAAAGGTTTGTTCACGCTGGTGCTTGTTGGATTGTTCAACGTACTTCTTGGTTCTCTTCTCAATGTTGAGCCGAGCTTTCTCATGAATTTTCTTAACCTGTTCTTCCTATCTTTTCCCATCCAAACTGGTTCTTTCACTGAAAGGTAACGAGATTAGATCCATGGGAGATAAGGGGTTAAATCCATACACGATTTCAAATGGAGAAAACTGAGTGGCTGAATGCATGACACTATTATATGCAAACTCAACATGAAATAAACACTCTTCCCAGGTTCTCAAGCTCTTTTTAACAACTGTCCTAAGCAGGTTGACAGGGTTCGGTTCACAGCTTCAGTTTGACCATCAGTTTGTGGGTGACATGTGGTTGAAAACAGGAGCTTAGTACCCAACTTAGACCAAAGTGTTTTCCAAAAGTAACTCAGAAACTTAGTATCTCTATCTGACACTATGGACTTAGGCAGACCATGCAAACGAACTACTTCCCAAATAACAGTTCAGCAATATGCACAGCATCTTCCGTTGAATGACAATGAATGAAATGGGACATCTTTGAGAAGCTATCAATAACTACAAAGATCGAATCCTTTCCAGTTCTAGTTCGAGGCAGTCCTAACACAAAGTCCATCGAAATATTTGTCCAAGGATGATTAGGTATGGGCAAGGCAAGGTACTTACCTGTTAATTGCGACTGGGCCTTGGCACGTTTGCAAGTCTCACAGCGTGTGCAGATTCTGATCACATCCTTCTTCATGTTTGGCCAATAGAAGTGATCTTGTAGTGTCTTCAAACTTTTGTCAATGCCAAAATGGCCTATTAATCCACCTCCGTGTGCTTCCCTGACTAACAAAGTCCTCAAAGAGCAATTAGGAATACACAGGCGGTTGAGTAAAACAGGAACCCATCATTCATGAAGTACTTTCCAAAGGCAAACCTAGAGCTAGCTAGATATGGTTCCTTAAAGTCTAAGTCCGAGGCATACATTTCCTTGATTTGCTCAAATCCTAAAACTTTAGCATCCATAACAGAGATCAAAGCATATCTCCTAGACAAAGCATCAGCAACCACATTTTATTTACCTTTTTTGTACTTAATGACATAAGGAAAAGTTTCGATCAACTCTACCCATCTGGCATAGGGCTTGTTGAGCTTCTGCTGTCGTTTCAAGTGCTTGAGGGTCTCGTGATCAGTGTGCACCACAAACTCCTTGGACCAAAGATAGTGCTGCCATGTTTGCAATGCCCTCACCAACGCATAAAGCTCTTTGCCATAAGTTGGGTAGTCCAGTGTGGCTCCTCCCAACTTATCACTAAAATATGCAATTGGCCTTCCCATCTGCATCAAAACAGCACCAATACCAACTCCTGAAGCATCGCATTCTATTTCAAAAGTTTTAGTGAAATCAGGTAGAATGAGCAAATGAGCATTGGTTAACTTAGCTTTGAGAGTTTGTAATGATTCCTCCTGGGCTTATTCCCATTTAAACCCCACACTTTTCTTGATGACTTCGGTGAGTGGAGCAGCCACGGTGCTAAGTCTTTGAAAAACCGGCCATAGAAGCCAGCAAGGCCATGAAAGCTTCTCACTTCTCCAAAGGACTTAGGCGTGGGCCAGTCTCGGATTGTTTTCACCTTCTCCTCATCCACTCTCACACCATCTGCGCCTACAACAAAGCCAAGAAACACGAGATTATCTGTAGCAAAGGTGAATTTCTTAAAGTTTGCATAAAGTTGTTCTGTTCTAAGAACTTCTAAAACAGATTTCAGGTGAATCAAATGCTCTTGAAAGTTTTTGTTGTAAACCAAGATATCATCAATGTAGACTACTACAGAGATGCCTATATATGATCTAAGCACATGATTCATCAGCTTCATAAACGTACTAGGTGCATTTGTAAGGGCAAATGGCATAACCAACCATTCATACAATCCTAGTTTAGTTTTAAAAGATGTTTTCTATTCATCCCCTTCTTTCATCCTAATCTGATGGTATCCTGATTTCAAATCTATCTTAGAAAAGACACTAGATCCATGAAGTTCATCAAGCATATCATCAAGACGAGAGATAGAATGTCTGTACTTAACTGTGATTTGGTTGATTGCTCTGCAATCCACGCACATCCTCCAACTTCCATCCTTCTTAGGCACTAAGAGTACAGGCACAGCACATGGACTCATACTCTCTCGGATATAGCCTTTATCCATGAGTTCTCCAATATGCTTTTGTAGTTTCTTGGTCTCCACGGGGTTTGTCCTATAAGCTGGGCGGTTTGGCAACGTAGCTCTTGGGACAAAATCAATTTGGTGTTCAATGCCACGGATATGAGGTAGCCCGCTTGGGTTTTCTTCTGAAAACACATAATCAAAGTCCTGCACAAGCTGCATAAGTTCACTTGGAAGCTCCACTGTTTGATCGGTTTGGACCATTACTGTTTCTTTAAACATATGCAAAATCAAGGACTGTTGAGAGTTTAGGCCTTTCCTTACCTGACTTGCCTTACCAAAGAAATTGGATTTCTTATCCTTGGTTTCTGAAGGAGGCTTCTCTTGAACACGGCTCTTCTTAAGCTGAAGTTGGTCTTGATGGACTTCAAGAGGTGTCAAAGGCGCTAAGGTGATCTTCTTGCCTCGGTGCTCAAAGGAGTGGCGGTTAGTAAATCCATCATGCACAGCCTTCTTATCATACTGCCATGGTCGTCTGAGCAAAATGTGACTTGCATCCATGGGCAATACATCACAGAGTATGCTGTCCTCATACCTTCCAATGGTCAGAGACACTTCAACCTGGTCCTTCACTTGCATCTCTCCATCATCATTTAGCCATTCCAGTGTGTAAGGCCGGGGATGCTTCTTGGTTTCCAAGCCTAGTTTACTGACAAGAGACTCACTAACAACATTAGTACAGCTCCCACCATCTATGATTAAACTGCATACCTTATCTTGGACAAGGCAACGGGTGTGGAAGAGGTTTTCACGCTGAGCTCTGTCTTCAGCCTTAGCTTGGTTCAAGGCCTTTCTGGTGACTAGTAACCTTCCTTGGGCTAGTAGGTCTAAGTCCTCATCAGGCTCTTCATCAAAAATGGGACCGGTGTCCTCTGTTTCTGGCTCAGACTCAATGTCTCCATTGTCTAGGAGGATCATCACACGGCTGTTTGAGCATTTGTTAGCATAATGACCTAGACCCTGGCACTTATAACACTTAATGTCCCTAATCCTGCTCCTGGTGTCCACGGCTTTGGGTTTTTCAAAACGGGAGGGCAAAGTGTTAGTTTTGAAATCAGAAGAAGTTTGGGCAATAGCCTTACCTTTATCTTGGACAGACGGCTTGGAAGAGGGTGAGTAAGTAGTCCGGGAGAATCTGCTTCTTTTGGTCTGTTGCTCAATCAGAATTTGTGCAGCATCTCCTCCATGCTCTCATACTCTTGGAGTTCTATCCTGTCATGGATGTCCCGGTTGAGTCCACCAATGAACCTTGCCAAGGTTGCTTCCAACGTTTCTTCTATGTCCGCCTTAATCATCAAGATTTCCATCTCCTGAAAGTATTCCTCTACACTCTTCGTGCCTTGGTTGAGTTGCCTAAACTTTTGGTGCAGGTCACGGCTGTAGTGGGTTGGAATGAACCGTTTCCTTATTATTCCTGTGAGTTCTTCCCAGTCCATGATGGAACCTCCACCTGTTCTCCTCCTGACTGTCAATACTTGTTCATACCAGTTAACAGCATAGCGACTAAACTCAGCTGCAGCTAACCTAACCTTTTTCAACTCAGAGAATTTTTGGCAATCAAAAATCAATTCAACTTTCTTTTCCCATTCAAGATAAGCATCAGGATCATTCTTGCCATAGAAAGTTGGAATTTTTAACTTCAGACTACCAATGCCATCATCAACTCGTTCAGCTCTCCTAAAAACTGTTTAAATTAAGTTTTTCCATATAGGTTCTTCCGAAAAACTGTTTAAATTAAGTTTTTCGCGGAATATTTTTCCGGAACACTGTTCATGTCTGTACTTTTTTGTAAATTTTTTCCGAAAAACTGTTAATGCTAAGTTTTTCGAAAGTTTTCGTAAAAGGTTTTCCGAAGAACTGTTAATGATAAGTTTTTCGAAAGTTTTTTCGAGCGAAACCAACTCGGGTACCATGAATACCGAGCTGGCTGCAAGGGATTGGCGTTCATGTGCTGAATGCTGACTTTGGCAAGCAGTTTATACCGAGCTGGATGGTAGGCAGCATGCTGACCGTCCAGCTCGGCTAGTTTTGGCTTGTAAACTCTCTCCTTTGAAAAACTGTAAGTTTTTCTGGAGATTTTTTTGTAAAAGTTCCTCCGAAAGACTGTTCAGGATAAGTTTTTCGGAATTTCAATAAAGTTTTTCCGGAAAGCTGTTCAACATAAGTTTTTCCGAAGTTTTTAATAAAGTTTTTCCGGAAAACTGGTCAAGATAAGTTTTTCCGAAATTTTTCGTATGAAACCAACTTGCCCACCAAGTCTACCGAGATGGCTGTAAGGAAGGAGCATTCATGTGCTGAATCCTGACCTTGGCAAGCAGATTTCCACCGAGCTGGACGGTAGATAGCATGCTGCCTGTCAAGCTCGGTCACTTTTGGCTTGCATGCTCTCCTATTTGATTCCTTCTGTTTTCGGGAAAAACTTAAGTGTTTCCGGAAAAGTTTTTGTTAATGTTTTCTTCGAAACACTGTTCAAGATAAATTTTCCGAATATTTTTCTTGTAAACGTTTTCGGGAAAACTGTTCATGCTAAGTTTTTTCGAAAGATTTTGCATAAGGTTTTCCGAAAAACTCTTAAGAATAAGTTTTTCGCACGAAACCATCTTGATCACCATGACTACCGAGCTGGCTGTCAGAGAGGGACAATTATGTGCTGAATGCTGATCTTGGGAGTCAAATGGTACCGAGCTGGACAGTGGACAGCACATCGTGCATCCAGCTCAGCCAACTTTTGGCATGTATACTCTCTCCTTCGATTACTCATGTTTTCGGGAAAAACTTTAACTGTTTCCGGAAACTTTTTGATAAAAGTTTTTCCGAAAGACAGTTTAGGATAAGTTTTTCAAAAATTTTCATGAAGTTTTTACGAGAAATTGTTCAAGATAATGTTTCCGAAGATTTTTCATATAAAACACACCTGATCACCATGGCTACCGAGCTGGCTGTAAGGGAGGGGCATTCATGTGCTGAATGCTGACATTGGCAAGAAAATGATACCAACCTGGACGGTGGGTAGCACGTTGCTTGTCCAGCTCGGCCAACTTCTGACCTGTATGCCCTTTTCTTCGATTCCTTATGTTTTCGGGAAAAACTTAGTTTTTCCAGAAAGCTTTCCTAAAAGGTTTTCCGAAAAACTGCTAAGGATAAGTTATTCGGAAGTTTTCGCACGAAACCAACTCGAGCGCCATGGAGGCCGAGCTGGCTTTCATGGTAAGGCTTGTGTGTGCTGGTTGTTGAGTTTTGGCAGGGAGAAGGGAAGATGGTGGATACCGAGCTGGATAGTATCTATTCCAAGCTGGGCGTTTGTGTTCTGCGGTGGAACTAGTCAAAGAGAAGTGAGAAATGCCGAGCTGGTTGAAGAGACAAGGCAATGTCGAGCTTTGAGGCCAAGCTGAACGCGAATGATCGTGATCTGATTGCTGAGTCGATCGCGTACAGATCATGTCTTGGTGCCGAGCCAATCGATCAATCGGTAAGAGGGATTGATCGATCACCTAGAGATCGGGCCTAGTTGGCCGTGTATCTTGTGTTGGGTCGGCAGTTTTTCAGCCTAATATATACCGAGCTGGATGCTAGCGCGCATGCCAAGCTGATCGCCGTGCTTACAAGTATATGTGTGAGAATTTTGCCAAGGGTCAGAGAGGACTGTTCTCTGTTTTGTCTTGGTGAGAACTTGTTCTTTTCGAAAGAAAGTTAAGCTTTGGGCGAGCTGTCTTCCTCGGAAGAGAGTCAAGCTCTTAGTTGCGAGAAAGTTTCTGAGCCGGTTAAGGCTGTCGGAATGTTTTCTGAACCGATGAAGGTTTGTAAGGAGCTTATGAAAGCTGAAGAAGAAGTAGGAATGGCCAGCCCGTCTTTGTAGGGAGGAGGCCATGTGATGAGAAGTCGTTCTTGTATCAAGTTCTGAAGCTTTATGAAAAGATGGATCCTTTCGTTTCGGAGAGATTTCTTTTTCGAAGAGGGGTTTTGAAGGCTATCTCCTTGAAAGAGGATTTATTGAAACCAGTTTCTAGAGAAGATCCCAGCGAGCCATTTTTCCTTGGAAAGGAGTTTAGGTAAGAATGAGCTTGTATCGTTCTGTTGATAGGATGTGTTATGCTGCCTGATACAAGTTAGTAGGCTGAACGCTTATGTTCCCAGAATTGTATAGACCAGTGTGCTAAGGGGCATTTTACAGGGTTTTATTCGAGTATAAGATTTCGAATCTTTTGCTGTAGGAGAGTAGAGTAGTTCAAATTTTTTACTCACTCATGTTTCCTTAGCGTTTTGAAATGCTTAGAAGTGTTGTAGAAGTTGTGATGCATTTAGCCTTGATACTTTGTCAGCAGAGACTTGTCATGCCTTTATTAGGCGAGAGTATGTTTGCGTTTAGCATAAGAGGTTGATGATGTTGTGCCAGCGCTATTTAGAAGCGTTTTGGCTGGGCTTACGATAGGTTAGTGTTTCGGAAACTAAGTTATGCGTTCGTCTGGTTTTAGGGGTTGCACTATTTCGACTTATCTCCCCGTTTTTCGATTGTTTGAAACACGTTATAATCTCATCTACTGGTATGCTAGATTATGTTTCTGAGATGTTGAAGACCAGTGTGCCAAGTTGGGCGCTTACAGGGTTAGCGAGTTTGCAATGAGGATTAAGGCAGTGCGAGTCTTTACTTGCTGGCATGCCCCTCTCAAAGTCAAACCTGAGAACATCGTCCAGGATATACCTCTCGGATGTTAGGCTAGGATATACATAACCTGATTTATATAGTGCGATGTTATATGTCTGTGCACGGACGTTACTGAACCTCACCTCCATATAGACGGTTGGTTGGATATGATTTTCGTCCATTGGGGCCAGTAATGGTCGCAAGTTTGTTTAGTAGTTTGTTTAGTGAAACTGGTTTCTTATTGCGTTGGATAGTATGTTAAGCTTTATAGATGTTGGAGACCTTGTAGACAAGTTCGGAGAAACGTCAAGTCTGACAAGTTTAGTTATCACGAATTGATCCGAGAGTTTGTCATATGTATCTTTCTGGAGAATAAGAAATCGGAAGTCCTTTATTGCTTGGAGTTCGGAACTTTAACTTGAAGCTTAGAATTTTTCCAAGACTTTAACTTGGATTCTTTTTTTTTTTTTTTTGGCACCAAGACTTTCGAGTTGTTCGAAGTTTCAAACTCGAAGTGGTGGCGCTGGTTTTTGTTTTTTGGAGATGGGATGAAGACTAAGTCTCCATATCCTGAGCTTGGGATTGCTCAGGTGCATCCTTTGATGCCTCAGAAGTTCTGGCCTCCTGAATTTGTGGTTCAGTTGCGAGAGCTTGTTGTTGAGTCCTTTTTTTGGAAACTTCCTTGGGAGTTTGTTGGACAGAAGCCTGTTTGGTCAGTTTCATTTTCTTCAGTTTGCTGGGCGCTTCATCAGAGATTTGAACTTTTCGGAATTTGTGTTCAGCTAAGAAACAAACTCGGGATTCCTTTTACCTTCCCAAAAGTTTTTATGCCTCATTTCGTGGGGAATTCCAGGCATAGGTGGTATGTTGACGTGATGGCTCGCATGGAGTTTATCCAAGGTATCCCCGTGATGTCATTGTAGATAGCTGGATGGTCAGCTATCGCAAAGTTTGCGACCTTAGTTACTCCTCATGCTTGGACGGGGAGTCGGATGTTCCCTAAGGTCATGGTAGTTTCGCCTGTGAAACCTATCAAAGGTTTTGGTGTAGGTTCGATTTCGTAGAAATCGACATCCATTCTTTGGAGAGTGTCTCGGAAGATGACATCGACTGAACTCCCACTGTCGATTAGGATTCTAGCGATGTTGATGTTGATTATCGCCAGCTGAACCACGAGTGGATCGTTATGAGGATGTTCGATTTCAATTGCGTCTTCCTCTTCGACTGTGATTTGGAAGTCGTTGCGGGGAGTAGGTTGTGGCCAGTTATCGGCAGTTTCTGCTTGTCTTTGATAATCCTTGAGGGCAGAAACAGTGTTTGGGCAATATTGAGATCCACCCATGATCATGTAAACCTTTCTGCGGTTACTTGCCCCAGCAGGTTCCTCGTTTTTCCTTCCACACTTTGGAGTTTCCGGAGGAGGTCCTTCTGGAGCCTGATCGGGTTGCTTGTCTACGGTTTCCTCTTGCTGGTCGGATTCCTCGTGTGTTTCCATCACAATAAGTTTTGCTATATCCCCGAGCTCCCCAGCTAGGGTTTTTCAGTTAGCTTGGAACCCAAGGTTCGGAAATTCAGAGTTGAATGGCCATATGCCTTGTGATGATCACAATAGGCTTTCTTGTCATAAGTGGAGCTGTTGCGAGTCCTGGCGTTTGGATTCTTTCCTCTTCCAGCTCCCCACTGTGGTTTGGATGGTCCATCTTGGGACGATCCTGGTGCCACTTGGTAGTTGTGAGCTCCGCCTTTCGATTCAAATTTTACGTACGAGTTCCCTTTCTTGCCTGTTGAGGCGCTGGGAGCTGGTGGCGCGTTCTTGCCAGACCGCTTTGCTCGATGTTTTCGTTCGTTTGCTCGAATGTCTTCTTCGAGCTTCATGAATACTGAAGCTCGATGAAGAGCATGCTGGATTGTCGGTGGGGGATTGAGTGTCATCTCCTCTCGGAAATGAGACTCATACCACAGCGACCTTTTGAGTGCCTTGAGTGCAGCTTTGTCACTTACTCCGTCGATCTTTGAGACTACGGCTTGAATCGATTCACGAAATTTTTCAAGGTTTCGTTCTGGGCTTGGGATATCGCCCAGAGATCAGCGTCGGAGGTTGCTATGTTCATGTACATAGAGTACTGCTTAAATAACGCCTTAGACAATTGTGAGAAATTGTAGATGGAGTTCCTTTCGAGCTTTGAGAACCACTCGAGAGCATCGTCTTTGAGGTTCTCAACAACCAGGAGACAGTAACCTCGCACGCCCCATGGCTATCCTAAAGGATGTCAAGTGAGCCTTGGGGTCAGTTGTTCCATTGTAGGGTCGGATATTCATCGAAAGACTAGTTTTGGTGATTCGGTCCGTGAAAGGAGTTCTCTGAGCCTCTTCGAGAACACGTTCGAGTTCAGGGGCGTCACTAGTTACTCGATGCACTTGGGATTTAACCATTTTCATCTCATCGGCAGTTTTGACCAGCTGTCTGTGTAACTCTTCCAGTTTCCTTTCTCCGACTGCTCGGTGAAAATCATCATTATGTCCTCGAAGAGTCTCTTCTTGCTCTCGTAAGATAGCAAGTTCTTCGTCAGTTAGATCATTTTTACGATCTGAGAGATCTGCCACATCCTCAGATTGAACGTTATTGTTTTGACCTACGGAATTAGGGTTTCCCTCAGCGCGTATTTCGTTGTTAATGGTTGATGTTTCCGAGGGGCGATGCAAGAGAGTTGCAGTAGTAGGGTTGATCCTACGAGAAAATGGTGTTCGGAAAGAACTTCCTCGTGTATCACGCCTCGAAGCTCCTGATCCTCCTGGAGTAGCAAAATCGAGACGCTTTCTNGGTGTTCGGAAAGAACTTCCTCGTGTATCACGCCTCGAAGCTCCTGATCCTCCTGGAGTAGCAAAATCGAGACGCTTTCTCAAAAGAGAAGCTTTGGATTCCTTTTCCTTCTGGAGATCTTCGATCTGTTGAGTCAGGGTTTCCGAAAGCTTTTCG
>OVBI01001964.1:0-24440 GCA_900406495.1 Sisymbrium altissimum | reverse complement strand
TTGACATGTACACGGAGAAAAGACTTGGAAAATCTCTCGGTAGTCATCAAGTTCCGTTGCTTGAATCCTGTATATACGCAAGTGCGTATAAATATACGTGTTAGTAACTTACTTTAGATGCTAAGAAGAAAGAAGAAGAAGAATAAGTGAGAGTTTACTAGGAGATGGTTGTTTCTTGGATCGGTGCGTGAAGTTGGGGACAGATATAATAATTGATAAGAAACGTCCGATATGTTCTGATCGGGCCTAAAGAAAGCTGAACGTGGAGGGAATCAGAGCCATGGGTTGGGACGAGAAGAATGAGAGATGGCCGTTAGATGAGAACTGAATCATGGATCCTACGGTTGAAAACTGGAGCTAATGGACTAAGATTTGAAAAAGAATATTCATATGGACCGCCGCATTCTACTTTGATGGGATGTATGTATCTTGATCCATTTTATTGTGTGCTGCTGCGGTTTTGACTTTTGAGGCTTTATTTTGTTAGAACATATTTTTTTTGTTTGACATTAAAGATAACCAGCTAATCAGCTTGTTATAATATTACACTTACAAAATATATAATATTATAGCGGTTTTGTTTTGTTAAAATCATACTACAAATTTGAACATTGATAATAAATGATCTAATTATTTAAATCAGAAATTACAAGTGACAAAATTTATAAATATGGTTTGGAGACTAAAATCGTTTCAAGGTTTAAAAACAATCCTTGATATTGTTTAGGTAAATATTGAAAAGTTTGAGATAATCGAAATGAAGAGTAAAGTAAAATAGAAAAGGAGAGTAAAAAGTTATATTAATGGTTTTATAACATTTCTATAAGCATAAAGATACAAATTTAAAGAGAAACCAGTACATAATAATGTTCAACGTATATGTAGACAATGTTCTGTCTCATGTCTTTGATCCCTTATCATATTTTATAACTCGATATAGGGTTTATTGTCTTCCTTTAGTTTTAGTATGTATTGCTTTTTATTTTGGTAGGTTCATCCATCATCAAGATTTAAAACGCTTTCTTACTTATTTCAAGAACTTGTCGGCTAACTTCAGTGTTTTGACAAATAGTTTGACTGCGTAGGTATAACCGTGTCATCCATTTCATTTGAGTCCGAGTTACTGCTCGATTTTATTTCATACTTTTCCATTCTGGTATAATTTTTTACATCGTTTATGGGTTTCAAAATAACTTTATATTAGACATAATTTAATAAGCCAAAATTTATTCCCCAATAATTAATCCCCAAATTTCTCAAATCAAAGTGAGTTTCATTTTGAGAAATTTTTAATTAGTATTTTTTTGTAAGAAAAATCATAATGAACTTTTTTTCTCTAAGATTGTTTTTGTCCTTGTTGATTTTTTTCTTCCTCTGAGCTTACTGTTGTCTTCCATGATATCTAACTCTTTTTTGAATGATGAAAAAATTGTTTTAAAGAGGAAAACTTCCTGATTTTTCATAATAATTATGTGATTCCGAAGTTGGTTGAATTCAGATTTGCAGAACCTAGTGAGAATCCAAAGTGGGTTTCCCTGAATTTTGTCGTATTTCCAGTCTTCATTTTCCATCTAAGAATCCTCTTTGATTAATTTAACATGTCTGCATCTGTGTCTCTCATACCTATTTTCCAATATGGTCCATCAACTTTTATGTTTTCTAACCTTTTCAATTGTGATGCTGATGTTTCTTTTCACATGCAAGACTTTTGCCATCTATGTGATTTAAAAAGTCAAAATATGATGATAATTTCTCTTTTGTCGCTAAACCTAGGAGATAAATTATTAACGAGATTGTCTCGAAGGATGATAAATGCCGCTTTTAATACTTCTTCTTTAATAGTAAAATCTCGGTTGGTCTTGAACCGACTGTCCCCTTATTGCAGTGGACCAAGAAAAAAGGTAAAATATCCTTTTTTATTCTCCGCTTTTTTCAACCCTTTACACTCTCGCTTTTTTATGTATTGATATCTTATGGAAGAACATATCTCCTTCTTCGACCGAATGCTTTGAATCCTTACTTGTCCATCTAAGGAAGACGAGATGTAGCTGTGCTCCGAACTTTTTGAAATTTATCGTAGTCTGATTGCTCCTTCTGAAAGTTAACTCTTTGTCTTTCAACCGCTCCTTATTCATCTTTACTACTTTTGTGTATAATAATTTGAAAGATTTTCTCCTCTTTATTTTTTTTTGTAGGACCTTCCTTGGACACTGAAAGTTCATTGAAGTGGAAAAAGAAGTCTTCCTCGAGGGGTAAGGACTCTTCTGAAACCTTCTGCTTTATTATCCTTGTCTTTTAAAAAATGATTCACCATTAAATTGTGTCTTCTTTAGGTCTCTCCTCTTCATAACTGGTCTCTACCATGTCATCACTGGAGAAATCTTCTAAGAAGAGATTGAAGAAAGACAAAGCTACTGCTTCGGTCACCAAACTTTAACAATAGATCTTGTTAAATTGCTGGGGAGTTAGTCTTTTGAAGGTTGTTGTTTTCGAAGCCGTCGTAAAACTTTACGATTACAAAATATTAAAATATATAATTGGATAATCTAAATACGTATATTCATAATTCTCAATTAGTAATTATCTAAACAAGAAAAATTCAAAAAAAAAAAATTAAGTTCCCAACATAAAGTAAACATATATGATATAAATCAAACTAACCTGAATAACTTTGATATTTACCTTGAAAAGGTGGCATTGTTTTATCCTTGAAAATTTTAGATATCTGAGTTAAAATTACCAAACAGAAACATAAATAAATATAAGTATTAAAGAATATTATTTGAAATATCCTTAGTAAAACATACCAGGGGAAATTTTATTCGTTAAAATTTGTATTCTAACTTTCATTAATTTGATTAAGATTCAATTATCAAATTGATAACTCCATAAATTTACAAAAAAAAAATCTAAGAAAATTGTAACAAATTGTTTACTATCTTAAGAATTTAGAGTATCTAATTGGATGATCTAAATACATATCTTTACGATTCTTCATTGTTATTAATAATTATTTCAATGAGAATAAAACCAGAAGACAAAGAACAATAAAAACCTAAATAATATATATCAAACTAAACTAAATAACCCTAATATTCGATTTGAAACTTTGTTATTCTTCTAAGGGAAAATAACTTTTTTCCTCTTTAAAAGTATCATATAATAGTGGATCTAAACATAATTTTATGACCTTGTTTTGGATAATCTCACAAAAGTTATGGTCTTGTCTTATTTTTCCGTCATTAAAAAATGAGAAGCTTATTTTTCCATCAAATCAAACTTCAAAACTTAATTTTTCACAAAATGAAAACTCAAAAAAAAATCTACACAAACTGTAAATAATTCTGGTTTACAGTTTACCGATAAACCTTAACTAATTAAACATAAAGCTAAATTGGTTGTTAATCCAATTACTACCCAATTTAATATTTATAAAACAAAATTAATAACACAATCCAATAACTAAACCAAGTTTAACCTGTTTCATGACACATGAAGAAGATATGGGTATGGTTTGTCTTTTAGTGTCAGATTTGGGTTTGGTTTAGTTTGGTTAGATGGTTTAATATTGATTTTATATTATAAACCATTGAAACCAATGATCATTTGTAATTATGTTTCAAACTTTCAAATGGTAAATATAAGTTTTTAACTTTTAAACGATGAGAATTTAAAATAAAGTTATAACTTTGAATGGATATGGTACCATATGATATTTACGAAACAGGTCGTTTCTCATTCTTTTAACATTAAATTTTTAGATACCAAAATCAAAATTACAAAATAAAAGACATATACTCAATAATATTATTGAAAATATCTTAATTAGAATACATGAAGGAAAATTTTGGTAGATAAAATAAATATTCAAATTCTCGTTAATTTGGTTAAAAGTCAATTTTCAAATTGATAAAAAAAATTAAAATAAATTTAAGAAAATTTTAAATATCTGTATATATATATATATATATATAGTTTTTAATATCTTAAAATTGTTAAAAATCTAATTATGTAATCTAAATATTTAACTTAAGATTCTCAATTAATAATTATTTAAGCAAGAACAGATAGGAAACTGAAATTCAGAACTAATAAAATTTGAAACCTAAGTCATAGAAATCAAACTAAAACTGATAACTCTAATTTCCACTTAGAAACTTTTCCATACTCTTAGACTCTGATTAATATTAATGATTTTATAGCTTTATAAAATCACAATTTTTTTATCAATCACTTTTTTAGATTTTAAATATATATATTGTAAAGCATTCAAATCCATTTAAAAACAAATATTATATTTTGTTCATCTTTTTTACTAAAGTCATATTTTCAGATATAACTAATAACCACAACTTTTAAAACCAAAATTTTTATAGTCAAAACTTAAAATCAAACCCTAAAGCAACATTCTTTATCAGTTAATGTCTTAGATATCATGATAGAACTTACTAAATAAAAAAGAAATAAATAATTTAATTATTAAAGAATATTATCAACGTATCCTTATTAAAATATGTGAGACTAAGATTTTGGTAGTTAAAACTAGTATTCAAACTCTCATTAAGAGTCAACTTTTAAATTGATAATTCCACAAATTAAAAAAAAAGCAAATTTTGAATAAATTTTTAATTATTTTAAACTTTTAAATATCTAATTAGATAATAAGAAATTGGGTCAGATAACCAAAAACAATATATGATTATAAATATAGCCATGCTAATTGGTATATAACAAAGTAGCCAAAACACTATTTTTCATGTTTCCACCCTATTAGAAATTCTTATACTGTTTATATTATTTAGTATAAAACAAATATGTTTAGTTTTAGTGATTTTTATTTTTCTTATTAATCATTTTATTGTGTTAGTTATATACTAATATTTGATTAAATCTTGAAATTGTATAAACATACAATTTTTATTATAGTTGACATATTTTGATGACCTTTTAAAACGAGATATTATTATATTAAATAAATGAATAGTCTCGTTATATAAAAATACTATTCTATTTAGTCATACATACATAATAGAGGATATCAACATATACTCTTTAGAAAAAATATTTAACAATCCAACTCTAAATACAAAATATGAGACTCTAAATATCAAAATCTAGTTTGAACACAAAAGAAATTAAACATCCTATAAATAAAATACATAATAACATATAGAATTCAGAATTTTATATTTCTGGAATGAATTGCGCTTAATATAGAACGACCATATTTATTTAAAAGAATAAAATCATATATGTTGTAATTTATATACAAAATATTAATATTGTAATATTTTCATTAGATAGTTAATTATTTTTTTTTGTTGTTGATTATTTAGCAAATTGACTCTTAGATTATTTAAATGTCTTTCTTTACGATTTTCAATTAGTAATGATTCTTAATTGAAAACAAATTTGAAACTGAAAATTCAGTTAAAAAAAAAACTTGAAACCTAAATAACTTAAAACTAAAAATAACCCTAATTCCCTTCCACTTTGTAATTTTATCGTTTTTTAAAACTTGTTAGATATCATAAAAAAAATGGGAATAATAACGTTCAGTACTAAAAATTATTATTCAAAAGTATCCTTTTTTTTTGTCAACAAAGTATCCTTATTAAAACATGCAAGGAGAGATAAATATATGGTAGTTAAAATCAGTAGTCAAACTTTCTTTCACATATAACAAAACATTTTCAGAAAATTTTGAATAAAAAGTTTCTTATTTTAAAAACTTTAAAATATCTAGCTGGAAAATTTAAATAGATTCATGTTTATGATTACTTTGTTAAGATTCTTAACCAAATATGTCTTCTTGTTCAAACTTTCATTAATTTGGTTAAGAATCATAAACCAGAACATATAGTATTCTAATAATTTAGTTCCTGTTTTTTTTTTGGGTTTAATTCTAATAATAATTCAGTTCCTAAGAACATTAAAACCTAAATAATACTCCATACGTTTATAAAAGATGAATTTTTATATTTTTTCACACATATAAGAAAACAGATTAAAATTTGATATTAAATACATTATTTTTTTCAATTAACAACTTTTAATAATTTTAAACCAATAATAATTCAAGAATTTTAATTATTTTTCTAAAACTTTATAATTTATCATTGATACTCATTTAAAAATACATATAAAAACTTAAACTCTATTTTTTTTGAAACACAAATGTTTTTTTAAAAATTTATCTTTTAGAAACATAATGAATATATTATAAATCCAATTAAACTCTTGACAAAAAAAAAATCCAACCAAACTCAATCTCCAATTGACCACTGCCATTCTCTGAACCCAATCTCTATCTTTACTCTCTTTTTTTATTAAGTAAGAAATCTGTATTAACCTTTTGTCAACCACAAATTAATCTTAATCTTATCAAAAATCTGTGATTTCCTTATCTTCTACCCCCCAATTACAAGTTTAAAACACCCTTACATCCTCACTAATCAATCACTAATCGGTCTGAAACAAGACAAAACACAAAAAAAAAAAGTAAAAAAATTTCAATGGCCGCGACATGAGAGCAGTGTGACAAAAACACCGTTCCAAAGCGCCGCCGATTTTAGTTAGAACCGACCCTTCACTTCCTCCTCTAAACCCAATTCTCTATTGGGATCGCTTTGCCAATTCCAATCCGAAAAATCCTTCCTTTATGTAAGATTCCTTCTCCTTTGCTTCTCTGTATTGTGTTTTCCTTCTTAAAGTTCGATCCTTTGTCACTCTACTGTATGTTAGTAAGAAGGACATTCGTTTGGAAATCTTGAAAATTTTGAATGTGTTGTTGGGGTCATGATACGTTTTGATTACAGAGTTAGGGTTTAGTTATGTCTTTGATGAGGTCATAAGTGCTGACTCCATGTCCAAATTTTTCTTAATTTAATGATGAGGGAGGGTTACGTTATATGATTCTTCTTAAAGTTTGATCCTTTTGTCACTACTGTATGCTAGAACTTTGGTTAAGGACATTCATTTGGAAATCTGGAGAATTTTGGTTGTGTTTTTGGGGTGATGATATGTTTGAATTGGTTTAGAATTTCACATGAGGATACGTTTAGGGTTTAGGTATGTCTTTGATGAGGACATAAGTGCTGTCTTTCGTGTCCAAAATTTTCATTAAATTTCAGGGTAATTTAATGATCAGGGAGGGTTACGTTATATGATTCTTGAATGCAGTATGTTTGATGATGAAATTAAATATGTGCACTTGATTAGTCTGTCTTGTATATCTTTGTGCTTTAGTAGTAGGATCGGTTTTGCATTTTTGGGGGTTGATAATCTGTTTGAATTGGTTTAGAATTTACATGAGGACACATTTAGGGGTTTAGTTATGTATTTGATGAGGACATAAGTGCATTAATTTTTAGGGAAATTTAATGATCAGGGAGGGTTACGTTATATGATTCTTGAATGCAGTATGTTTGATGATGAAATTAAATCTGTCCTGTATCAGTTTTTTTGGGAATCTTTGTGCATTAGTAGTAGGATCGGTTTTGCATTTGTTGTCATTATCATCATACATACCCTCTTAGGTTTAGTAGATTTCTCTTAGTCTCTATTAATTCATCTGTTGAATTGTTTGATTTTTCTTTTCCAACTTTTTGTATCAGTTTCATTATTGAGGAGTTGATTCAGTTGCCCTGATCATATACCACTTTTTGGGAATCTTTGTGCTTGTGTAATAGTAGGATCATTTTGCATTTGATTAGTCTGTCTTGTATTGTATCACCATACCCTTTTAGGTTTTATGGATTTCTATTACTCTCTATTAGTTCATCTCTCGTATTGTTGATTTTCTTTCCACCCTTTTGTATCAGTTTCATTATTGAGGAGTCGATTCGGTTGCCCTGATCATGTATTGGCGTCTCGTTGCTTCATACTGGTGCCCTTAGTAAAACACCCGGAAGAGGAAAGTGTAAATCTGGAGGATTTACAAATGGACCATAATAAAGAAGAGGCGAATAGGGCCAGTGAGACTGCAAAGAAGAGGTTTCTAGCGAATGATTTTGCTGGGGCTAGGAAGTTTGCTTTGAAAGCTCAGTTCTTGTTTCCTGAACTCGATGGAATTAAACAAATGGTGGCTACTTTTGATATGCATGTATGTGCCCAGAATATCATTAATGGGGAGATCGACCACTACGGTGTGCTTGGTTTAAACCCTGAGGCTGACGACGAAACAGTGAGGAAACGTTACAGAAAGTTGGCTGTAATGCTTCATCCTGACAAGAACAAGTCGGTTGGAGCAGAGGATGCCTTTAAGTTTCTTTCTCAGGCATGGGGTGTGTTCTCCGACAAGGAAAAGAGAGCTGAGTATGACATGAAGAGGAATTTGGGATTGTATGATGGAAGAGCGGGAGCTTCATCATCAAATCCTGCCAGCAATGGAAATCAGAAAGCTGCCAAATCAAGTGCTAACCCCACTACAAAAGTAAAGAGCTCGAAGAGAGGTCCAAAGCGAGCAAGTGATGCCTCTACCTCTGCTGCTGCTCCTCCTCCTCCTCCTCCTCCTCCTCCTCCTCCTGCTGCTGCTGCTGCTACTTCTACTGCAGCCCATAATACAACTCCTGATGGAACTTTTTGGACTGTATGCCGCACGTGCAGGACACAGTATGAGTATCATCGTGTTTACTTAAACCAGAACCTCCTGTGTCCCAGCTGTCGTAAGCCGTTTATAGCTGTGGAAACAGATCCGCCAGGCTCAGGTTCGATCCGCAAGACCTTTCACGAGCACCAGTTTGACTCTGTTCGTCAGTCAACAGACGGAAGAAAGAAGAGTAGAGACAATAATGGTGCGTATGGTGAGTATGAATCCTTTGACTGGGGTGCTGTATACACTGGACCCAAAAACGCTGCTCATGGTGCACAGACCGGGTCTCGAAAAGAAGAGGTTGTGCGTAGAGAGTATACCAAAAGGGTGGCTGGTGCTACACCGACAAATCCTCCAAAAAGAAGAAAGTGTGTGGAAAATGCAGTTGCTGGTTCCAACTTACCAAGCTCTTCTGCTCCGAAGTCCAACACTGTGAGAGAATTTTCTGAGGCTGAGCTGAAGAATGTACTGAAGAAGAAAGCTAAGCCGATAATCGTCAAAAGGCTGCAAGATTTATGCACCATCGTTCCTAATACTGACGCAAATGGAAGGCGAATGGGAACTGAGGATGTCAATGTGGCCAATGACATTGCATCATGCTCTGTGGACTCCATTGAGGATGCTTCTGGTGCTGATAAGGTTTTGGATTCCTTGGGAGCCTTGACAATAGCTGTTCCTGATTCAGATTTTTGTGACTTCAACAAGGATCGAACTGAAAAGTCATTCAGTGATAACCAGGTATGGGCTTCTTACGACTCTTTAGATGGGATGCCTCGAGCTTATGTAATGGTAAACAAGGCTATCTCCGTTGATCCATTCAAAGTGTGCATCACCCCGCTTACTTCAGAGTCAAACAGCGAGCTTAGGTCATCAAAGTGGCTTGGTTCTGGTGTTCCAAGAACTTGTGGAGCTTTTGGAGTTGGGAAAACTCAAATCTGCAAGTCAGCTTACATTTTCTCACACCAAGTGGAGCTGGTCAAAGGCAACCAGGGAGAGTTTCTTATATATCCTAGAGGAGGCGATGTATGGGCTCTATATAAGAACTGGTCCCATGACTGGAACTATCTCGCAGGAGCTGAAGCAATAGAGTATGAAGTAGTCGAAGTAGTTGAAGGATATACAGAGGAAAATGGAGTTTCAGTGGTTCCTTTGGTTAAAGTTGCTGGTTTCAAGTCCGTGTTTCACCATCATTTGAACCCCAAAGAAGTCAGAAAGATCTCAAAGAATGAGTTATCGAGATTCTCTCATCAGATACCGTCTTACTTGCTCACAGGTCAAGAAGCAACCGGTGCACCCAGAGGTTGCAGACAGCTCGACCCAGCCGCAACACCATCACACCTTCTTCAGGTTATTGATGATCAGATTTAAGATGTAAAAGATTCGAACCTTTTTTTATCTTTGGTAATGTAGTTTTTTTTTTAAAAACATGGACCGGATGTGCCGGGTGTTTATTTCTAATTGATCACATAAACTACAGTGACTTTTCATTACTGAAAAGGAATCTTTAACGAATCTGAGTCTTTTCATTACCTATCTAGCAAAAAAAGTAGATTCAATTACAATGCATCAAAAGATAAATAACATCATAATAGACTATTCAAGTTCAGTTTCATCATTCTCCTCTAACACGACTTCACGGCAGCTTCTGTAACCACACAAGTTTTCTTTGTTAAAACCTTTCCCCATTTTGTCAGATTCCTCCAAGTCAGCTTAGCTTTCTTGATCTGCAATCTTTCGATCTCACTCTCTAACGTAGCGATATTCTGTAATTCTTGAATCTCACTCTCTAACATATCGATGACTTGACAGTAAAACAGCTGCCACTTGACGATCAGACTAGCTTGGTTCTCGTTTATTTTTTTCATCTTCAGTAAGACTGAAGCCATGCCCTTGTGATTTTCAAAGTAGTATTCCATCAAATAACTAGCAGCCTTCTCTTTGTATGATATCTCCAAATTCTCTAGCTTCTCAACCTTCATGCTCAGATTGTAAATCAATGTTTGGATATCATCAATATTCTCAAGATGATTCATGGAGAACTTCATGGTTGTTTGCTGTTTGGTTCTGATTTCAAAGAAACTTGAAACGTATTTGAAAAGCGAACGTTGAAACCTTTTAACCTTGGGCTTGCTATAGTCGAATGGGAACTTATATGAAATTGTTTTGCTGCTATATATAGAGCTAATTGCCGAAACAAATTTTCCTTTTTTTCTTTTTTCATCTTGCACTTATTTCCTTTTTTTCTCAAATACAAACCATTGTTTATTGTTTTTTCATTTTCTTTTACATTAAACACAAAAATGTTATCATTTTGCCTTTTTTTTTTCTTTCAAATTTTGTTTCTTTTTTTTTTTTTTTGTCGTTGCTTATTACCTTTTTCTATTATTCGAACTAGTTAGATTTGGGTGAGTTTATTAACTTGGTCTTCTTTGATTCGGTTAAAATATAGCAAAACCGAACGAAACTTTTTTGTTTTCCTAAATTAATTTTGAATAATTTTTATTTGATTAACAAAAATCAAGTGTAACCAATGTATAGATGCATCATCATAGGCTATATATATCAACAAGTTGAATATTGTTGTATCTTTGGCATATAACAAGTTTAATGAAGAACCGTATATAGTTTATTCTAGATTATGGGTAAACACAGAATCTGTTAATTCCAAGGTTTAATAAATTTTTTAAAAAGGTTCTTTGAAAAATATGTAAACTTTCATTACAAAGTCTACCAATAAAACGAGCGTCAATTACAATATACATTAAAAGTTTTAAACCAAAAGTACTAAAAATCACTCGCTTTGCATACTTTTTCACGGCAGAGAGGGCAAGAGTTACTCTTCAACAACCACTCACTGATACATTCTAGATGAAATCGATGCGGACAATGTAGCAGTTTCAATTTTTCATCGCTCCACAAAGTCTCCAAACATATAGCACACGTCGACTCTTCTTCTTCCGTTTGAGTCTCTGCTTCCGAAGCGGGAACCACGACGAACAAATCTTGAGCCAAAAGGACGTACTGTTGTAGTGACTCAACGTTTTGATTCGCTTGACAAGCAATCTTCTTAGCGATACGTTGGGACAAGGAAACACAAGGGAGGCTAGGATAGATTAGGTCAAAGAGATGAGCCTGAGTGAATTCGTTGCTGTAGAGTTCAAAACGGATTTGAGGAACGCGAAGAGGAGGTGCTGCGTAACACCCAGTATTCCTTAACGTGACGGTTCCTTGTGTATCTTCGATGGCGAATCTTTGGAATACGTGGAAAAGATTGATGCAAACAGTAGTTTTATGTAAGCTTGAGGGATGATGATGATGCTGATGATGAGAAGTCTCCGTAAGGAAGTTTATTTTAAGAGCTCCTACCTTCCCCATTTTTTTTGTTTGTTTTCGGTTGTTTGTGTGGAGATTTTCAAGAAAAAATAAAAAGAAAAAACCAGAGAACGAGAGAGAGAGAGAGGGAGTGAATGAAGAAACCGTTTGAGATGAAAGAAGATAAGTGAGTATTGAGTTGAGTTGTTGATGTTTTATTTATACTATTGTGAAACGATAAAAGTTTCCTTTTTTGAGTTTTTCATGCGTACTTAATTTCCTTTTTCTTAGAAACCCAAACATATATGGACTTATGTTTCCTTTTTGTTTTATTTTTTAATTGTGGTTTCCTTTTTGTTTTATTTTTTAATTTGTTGTTTCCTTTTTCTCGTCGTTACTTATTTCGTTTTTTTTTTCTATTGGAATGTCTGCTGAAAGGTTAGATTTTTTGGAAACCCTAATGGATATCGAATCGAGGATTCATCACACAAAGTCAGTGAAGAGTTGGGGTTCGAATGACTCATGGATGATATGTTCAGTCATGTCAGAATTACAAGAAGCCAAGGTGTCTGTTCAAGTTGTTTGTTTACACCATTTAGATGTCGTGTTTGAGGAATTTAATGCGTTGTTGTAGACAAGGATTAAAAAGACTTTTTATATGCTATGGATACGTTTGCTAGTTTGACTCATGTTGTGGTTGTGGATTTAACAGCATTCTCTCTATAATGAAACGCTTGTTGATCTGTCTGGACATGATATATTACAATTAATTAGTATGAGTTGGAGAAAAAGATTAGCAATCTTTCTCATTTGAGCAAAAATGGAACTGACAAAAGACTACATGCTATTAGAGACGCAAGATTGTTAATGAATGATGTGTATTACATTCCAGACTTAAAAAGCAATATTATAAGTCTTGGACAAGCTATAGAAGCAGGTTGTGATATAAGATTAAGAGGAGACTTCTTGACTTTGCTTAACTTTTGAAAGATAGCTTGAATGTGCCAAAACTAACAGGTTACTGTGACAGTAGTCACAATGTAGATCCAGATGACGGGAGAGCACAACAGGACATATATTTTACCTCGGAGGAAGTCCAATTACTTGGTGCTCACAAAAGCAAGACACTGTTGCGTTATCATCATGTGAATCAGAGTTCATGGCTGGAACGGAAGCTGCAAAACAAGCCATTTGGCTGCAAGAGTTGCTCGGTGAAATCACATGAAAAACGACTGAGAGCGTTGTCATTTACATTGACAACAAATCTGCGATTGCATTGACAAAGAATCCAGTATTTCATGGAAGGAGCAAACATATACATCGAAGATACCACTTTATACGAGAATGTGTAGAAGGAAATCAAATAGAAGTAATACATGTTTCCGGATGTGAACAAAAGGTAGACATACTCACAAAGGCTCTAGGGAGAGTCAGGTTTATAGAAATGAGAGAATTCATTGGGCTACAAGATCTTGAGAAAGAAGACTTCAAGCTTAAGGGGGAGAATGTTGTAGATTAGCTTGAATGACAAGTAATCCTAATGAGATTATGATAACCTAGAGAAAAGGAGATTATCTTTAATGAGAAAAATGAAATAGTTTATGTTCTTATCTTATATATAGAGATGTCAAGATGTGATATCCTTTACAGAGTTTTTATGAGTTTAAGAATCTGAGAGCTTGAGAGAGTTTGTGTGAGCTTTAGTTTTTGAGTTATTTTTTTAAGGCTAATAAAGGGAGTTCTTTATTTTTGAGTTCTACTTAGATTCTATATTTGGTATCAGAGCTATTCTTAGAGATTCTTAAGAGAGCATGTCAAAACTAAAAGTTCCTGTGCGAACGAAAGAAGGAGGAGGATCTTCCTCCATCATCTTCCTGATGTTGAATGCAACAAATTACACTGTATGGGCGATGAGGATGAAGGTTGTCTTAAAATCAAAAAAAGTGTGGGAAGTTATTGAAACAGAAACAGACGATGGTGAGAAAAACAACACAGCTATGGCGTTACTGTTTCAATCGATACCAGAAGCACTTGTTCTCCAAATAAGTGAAATAGATACAGCAAAGAAAGTATGGGGAGCTATACGATCAAGACATGTTGGAGCAGAACGAGTTAGATACGCAAGATTACAAACCCTCATGTCAGATTTTGAGAGACTAAGGATGAAAGACACTGAGACAATTGATGATTTTGCTGGTAGACTCTCAGAGATTTCGTCAAAATCCTCAACATTAGGAGTTAATATTGCAGAAGGAAAACTTGTAAAGTGTTAAATTTGGGTTAATTCTGGGATTCCAACAAAAAACCAATTGACAATTAGTGGATTGGTCTTAACCCTTTATATATTAATATTGGTTTTTTCTAATTTCCAATGTGAGACTTAGTTTGTATCCCAACAATGAAATCAGCTTTATAAGAAAAAATCAATGCTTTACACGAAGCTAAAGGAAACTGTTCGGGGTAAAATCAGAGCGGAAAAAACAAGTTGGTCAGATGAGAGGAAACTTTAAGTTAATTTCGCAGGGAAAAGGGAGCTGAAAACAAGTGTTAACACTACAAAAGTGAAGAGTTCAAGTGTTAACAAGTGTTGCATTAACAAGTAAACGGACGAAAGAAACAAAAGTGTATCTGGAATATGATTCAATGGAACCAAACAACCTGCTCATGCTGCTCAATCTAGAGGATTTACTCCCTCTATATACAAAGAAAATCTGCTAATGGATGAATCAGTTTAAGACACATGATAAAGAGCTCAGGCAGTCCTGTTCTCTATCATGTTGCCAAGGATTCCATAAAATTATGTCAAGCAAAACTGAGACTGATCAAAGAGAAATAAATACAGTTATACAATTATACAAAGACCCTATTAGTAATCTGCAAGTGACTCATGATATGTGCAGAGCTCTATCTATTACCGTGTTTGTAACTCCACAAATAAACACATCGTTTTGCTTTCTTTATCATGGGACAATGGCATCTTGGACTAGGAGGACATTTAAAGCATAAAAAGGCTAGTGTGGAACATCGGTTGCACATTTGTTTAGTCTCACTGTGAATAAAATTAATATGTACCACCTCAATTGCACACTACTTTGAAAATTAGCAGAAGAGTAGTGTCTTATCAAAAAGGAGTAGACAAAGCATCCACTGAGAGTTGGTTTCTTCAAAGACATTGAACCATACCTCTTCGTGTGTAGTAATAAGAGCCTTAACACTACGACTCGACTGTAACTCAAGAACTCACTCAACTCAACGGAAAAAAGAAAAGATTGCAGGAAGAAGAAAGACGCAAGCTTTGGTAACCCAGTTCAGATTTCGAGTGAGAACCTTACGTTTGGGTGCTTGACGGCACAAGCAAAGATTCCACTAGAATTGATCAGAGTACAAAACAGACTTTCCCGAGAAAGTCCAACAACAAGAATCGATCAGAAAACTCTCAAGATCTTTCTCTTCTCTCTCTAAAGTTCTAATAACAGAATCTTCCCTCTCTCTCTAATACGCGATGAGCTCTCTTTCTCACTTCTTATATGTCGAAGTAAGCCGGTACCAAACAACCAAACCGGATTCCAATTAACGCCTAGTCAATAACCAGTAATAGAGCTGTACCAAAAATAGCTGAACCAACTCGAGCTCCAGCTTAATAACCCGGTGTTTAATGTCACAGAACTAACAATCTCCACCTTGACATTAAAACACCTTCCAGAACTCATCTCCTTATGCCGTCAAACAGTAGCCTCTCTCCTTAGTAACTGGCTACTTTGAGCAAGTCCAACGCCTGTTCAAACTTCTTAACCAGAACTACCTTAGTCAGAATATCAGCCGGATTTCTGGAAGTCGGAATTTTCTGAACCTTCACAACTCCTTTATCAATCTCATCCCTGATGAAGTGATACTTAGTCGCGACGTGTTTTGTCCTCTTGTGAAATACGTTGTTCTTGGACAAACAGATCGCACGCTGCGAGTCACACCACACATCCACTGCTCCTTGACCATAACCAAGTTCTTCAGCTAAGCCTTTCAGCCATATTCCTTCTTTTACTGCCTCCGTTAGAGCAATATACTCTGCCTCCGTTGTTGAGAGAGCAACGACTTGCTGTAGACCGGACTTCCAACTCACTATGTTCCCCCCGACTGTGAAAACATAACCAGTAGTTGACTTCCTCTTATCCAAATCACCACCGTAGTCTGAATCTGAATAACCCCCAACTCTGAATTCTTTGTTCTTCCTAAACACGAGTTTCTTATCCTGTGTTCCTTTCAAGTATTTCAGCAACCATTGCACAGCAGTCCAATGCATGAAACCCGGATTGCTCATGAATCTGCTCACTAACCCAACTGCATAAGCAATATCTGGCCTCGTCCCTATCATTGCGTACATCACGCTGCCCACTGCATTCCTGTATGGAACCTCCCCTGCACCTTCCTCGTTGTCTTTGATCGACGCAAGTTTAAAATGAGCTCCTGTAGGGGTTGATACTGGTTTTGCTTCATCCATACTAAACACCTGAAGTATCTTCTGTACATAATTTGACTGAGACAAAGTGAGAACTCCACCTGCTCTGTCTCTGTCTATGTCCATCCCCAAAATTCTCTTTGCGTGTCCTAGATCCTTCATATCAAACTCACTATTCAGCAGATCTTTAATCTTCTTAATTTCCACCATGCTCTTAGATGCTAACAGCATATCATCTACATACAACAGTAAGTAAACATACCCGTCTCGAACCTTCTTGTAGACACATACATCGTAAGCACTTTTACTGAACCCAATCTTCATCATGAACTGATCGAAGCATTTGTTTCACTGTCTGGGAGCTTGTTTCAAACCGTAGAGAGACTTCCTTAGATGACAAACATGATCCTCTTTCCCTTTGACATCATAACCTTCTGGTTGCGACATATAGATATCTTCTTCTATACTTCCGTGCAAGAAAGCAGTTTTGACATCTAGTTGCTCAAGCTCCAAATCCTCGTTGACCGTGATTGATAGAAGCATTCTGATCGAGACATGCTTTACCACAGGTGAGAAGATCTCCTGAAAGTCGACCCCTTCCTTTTGTGCATAACCTTTTGCCACGAGCCTTGCTTTATACCTAGGCATCTCTGTCTCTGTAATTCCTGGTTTAATCTTCAGAACCCATTTGCATCCAATAACTTTCTGATCATCAGATTTCTTCACTAGATTCCACGTACCATTCTTCTTGAGGGAATCTATTTCTTCGTCAAAGGCTCCTTCCCATTTATCCCAGTCTTTACTCCTCTAAGCTTCGTCATAGCTTTGTGGCTCTAGAGAGTCAATTTCTTCAGCTACTGAAAGCGCAAAAGCTACTTCTTCATCATCATTGTATCTACCTGGTTTGACAATTACTCTTCGCCCTCAGTCTCTTGCTAATTGGTAGTTACTTAGATCTTCTTCCTCATCTGCTGATTCTTCTTCATCAGTCTGATTCCTTGTTTCTGTAACTCCACCTTCGACTGAGCTTCCCTCTTTCTCGTTTGAATCCCTGTCTTCTTTTTGTTGCTCAGCCATGATCTCATTGGTGGTTTCTTCAACTGTTTCGGGATGTGGTCTCACTCTTCTCCAGCAGGTCTTTATATACTTTATCCTCGGTGGACATGGCGTTCCTGCTGATTACACATTTCCTATCTTCAAGTAACCACACTTTGTATCCTTTCACTCCACTTGGATATCCGATGAACACTCCTTTTAGAGATCTCGGCTTTAGTTTTCCTTGGTCAGTATGAATATATACTACAGACCCAAACCTCCTGAGATGAGAGTACCCTGGTTCCTTTCCAAGCCAAATCTGTTCTGGTATATTACCATCATTTGCAGAAGACGGTGTCCTGTTGATCAAGGAAACCGAAGTTGCCACTGCTTCTGCCCAGAATCTCTCATCAAGACTAGACTCATCTAATAAACACCTGACTTTCTCCATAATGGTGCGGTTCATACGTTCAGCTACGCCATTCTGTTGCGGTGTATAGGCACAGGTTCTATGTCTCATAATGCCATTCTTCTGACAATAGCCATCAAAGTCTGAGTTACAGAACTCTAACCCATTATCTGTACGAAGACATTTCAACCTCTTGCTACACTGATTCTCCACTAGCGTTCTCCACTCAACAAAATTTTTGAAAGCTTCATCCTTAGTAGCCACAAAATAAACCCACACATTTCTAGAGTGATCATCTATGATAGACAAGAAATAGTGCTTCATTCCTAAGGATGGATGAACATTGGGTGATCCCCATAAATCTGCATGAACGTATTTGAGAACCTCCTCTGAGTTGTGCTTACCAATGTTGAAACTCAGTCTCTTGTTTTTCCCCATAATGCAGCTCTCGCAGAAACTCAGGTCCCTGATTCTGTTCTTATCCAGTATTCCCTTCTCAACAAGAATCATCAGGTTCTTCATACTCATATGTCCAAGTCTGCAATGCCACAGCTTCGTATCATCCTTAGAGACCACAGAATTGACCTCAGAGATCACAGTTCCCCCGTCTAGTAGATAGAGACTTCCATGTAGAGTGCCCTGTAAAGCCAGTCTTCCATTCTTATGGAAGCGAGTCTTTCCATTTCCTCCACTGTGCTTGAAACCCTGCAAATCAAGAGCACTAACAAAGATTAGATTCCTTTTAAGGTTAGGGACATACCTGACATTTACGAGTTGTTTGACTGTCTCTCCTCTGGTGTTGATCTTGATTGTGCATACTCCTTAAACTGTACGACTCTGTCATCAGCTAGCAGAACTTGACCACCAGTGGCTTCAGTAAACTCATCAAACCACTCTCTGCGAGACGTCATATGATATGAGCACCTTGAATCTATAACCCACTGATCTTTAGAACTGTGTTCAGAGATAGAAAGAGCATCAATCTCCTGCAGCTTGTCTACCATAATAGCTGCTTCACCATGATCACCTTCTTCTTTTCTTTTCCGAGCAAAACAGTACTTCTTCTTGTGTCCTTCCTTTTTACAATACCAGCATGTCACTCTTGACCCGGATCTGGACCTCGTCTTGCTCCTGTATTTCCCACTGAAACCTTCTCGCTTCTCAGTTCTACCTCTTGTGATGTAAGCTTCACCATTCTTCTGAGATACAGTAGGATCCCTTGTTTCTCTGAGATCCATCTCTTTGGACTTGGCTGCACTCGTTACGTCTTCAAGAGTCAGTGTTTCTCTTCCATACTTCAAGGTTTCCTTTAAACTGTTGTACTGACTTGGCAATGGACTCAACGGAAGAATTGCTTGAACTTCCTCTGATATCGATACATTCACACTGCTCAGCCCTGAAACTAATTTCAGAAAGTCGTCCACATTCTGATTTATAGACTTAGAGTCTATCATTCTAAAGGTATAAACTTTGTGCTGTAGGTGAATCCGATTTGGTAGCGTCTTAGAGTTAAAGCCTCTCAAGTGTTGACCAAATCTCTTCTGCCGTAGTACAATCTTCAAGCTTTCGCAGGACAAGATCACCAAGATTCAGTATCAACATGTTCATTGCCTTTTCTGCTTTCTCACACCTCTCGACTTCTTCTTTCATCTTTCTCTCTTCGAAAACACCTTTATCTTCATCTTTCTTGATCGAGATTTCAGAATCTGACGGAGATTCAACTAACACGCTTTTCAATCCAAGGATTAAGAGATGTGCATACATTATCTTCTTCCACATTGAGAAGTATCCTTGCCCATCGAAGATCGCGACCTCGACTCTTGCATTCGCCATGGATCACTAACCAATGGCTCTGATACCACTTGTAGTAACAAGAGCCTTAACACTACGACTTGACTGTAACTCAAGAACTCACTCAACTCAACGGAAAAAAGAAAAGATTGCAGGAAGAAGAAAGACGCAAGCTTTGGTAACCCAGTTCAGGTCTCGAGTGAGAACCTTACGTCTGGGTGCTTGACGGCACAAGCAAAGATTCCACTAGAATTGATCAGAATACAAAACAGACTTTCCCGAGAAAGTCCAACAACAAGAATCGATCAGAAAACTCTCAAGATCTTTCTCTTCTCTCTCTAACGTTCTAATAACAGAATCTTCCCTCTCTCTCTAATACGCGATGAGCTCTCTTTCTCACTTCTTATATGTCGAAGTAAGCCGGTAGCAAACAACCAAACCGGATTCCAATTAACGCCTAGTCAATAACCAGTAATAGAGCTGTACCAAAAATAGCTGAACCAACTCGAGCTCCAGCTTAATAACCCGGTGTTTAATGTCACAGAACTAACATCGTGCTTAAGATGGCAAAGCTGACTATAATGCACAAGAAGACCCTGTAATTCTGACTTTACATTTTAGTTGTGGTAGTATATGTCTGAATCGGGAATAATCACAAAAGTATTCAAAACAGTGTTAAGATTATTTTATCAGGAATAAGCTATTAGAAAGAGGAAAAGACTGATGTCTGAAAACACTATATGTCCATGCTACTATTTTGACAGATGAACGTAATACTATCAGAAGCTCCGAAAATGGTTTTTTCAACCTCAACAATTTCAATCGTGCATTTTTCTACCTAAAATATAATATAATGCCAATTCCAAATTAAACTAATTTTTTTTGAAAAAATCTACCTCAACTATCAAATTTAGGCCAAAATCAACATTGATATAAATTATGTTAGTCAACTTTGCTGAGTCAGCTGCCACGTGTCATATTTGGATTTTCCGTACAAAATCTTGTTTTCTCGCAATAATAACAATACCTTGTTATTGTTTATCCGGCTTTGTCACAATAAAAAAATTTCGGTTTCCGCCAAAACCGCAAAATCTCGGTTTTGGTCAAAACCGCAAAATCTCGTTTTTCTGCCAAAAGCACAAAATCTCTTTATTTCACAAAACCACAAAATCTCGTTTTTCTACCTAAACCGCAAAATCTCATCTTCCTGCCAAAATCACAAACTCTAGTTTTCCCGTCAAAACTGCAAAAATCTTATTTTCTGCCAAAACCGCAAATCTTGCTTACCATCAAAATCACAAAATCTCGTTTCCACCTAAACCGCAAAATCTCGTCTTCTCGCCAAATAAAAAACTTCTCGTTTTCGCGGGAAAACGGCAAAATCTTTTTTTCTGCTAAAACCGTAAAATCTCGTTTTCCTGCCCAGACTGCAAAATCTTGTTTTCCGCCAAAACCGTAAAATCTCATCTTTCCGCCAAAATAAAAAATTCAAATTTTCCTGTCAAAGTTATAAAATCTCATTTTTCGCCAAAATCGCGAAAAGGGTAAAATCGTTTTTCACAAAAATTATTTTTCGAAAAACAAGAATTTGGGGTTTTGGCAGAAAAAATCGAGATTCTGATGGAAAATCCAAATATGACATATGACATTTGACTCAATATAAATTATGTATGTGGATGTTGATTCAGCATAGTCGACTAATACAATTTTGGTCAATATTGACTTTAGCCTAAATTTGATAGTTAAGGTAGACTCTTTCAAAAACAATTTTGTTCGGGTTGGAATTAGCACTATATTATAGTTCAAGTAGAAAAAAGTACGACTAAAATTTTTTAGGTTGAAATATGCCCTTTACCCATCAAAAGCCTATCAAACTTATAAATTTATCGTTCACTGAATAATACGGTCTAATCTGTGAACTGTTTACTTGTTATAGGGGTAACATATGTATTACTCACCTACTGACATCTTAAGAGAGATTCACTTCTGTGTCATTTTGGACAAAACTCAGATGGCCAAGAGCAAGAACCAAAACCCAGTGGACGAATTATATTGGGTGCATCTTGAAATTTTATATAACGAATTTTTTTTAAATGATGGTAATTGGCAAAGAAGATGTCGTAGAAAACTATTTAATTATTTTGATAAATAATACTAAGCCGAGCATATGTAGAGCCCTATAGTAATAGTGGTTAAAGAGCCTAATGAAGAATAGAGTAAAACGGAAAGGCAACTACTGGACACGACAAAATAGAAATAGCTGCGGACAAAAAGGTTTTGATACCACGTGTCCTTTCTTCAGATATGTGTACTTATGGAGACGGGACTGCATTTTAATATAGTAGTTTCGTTTTATTTAGGTTACTCATTTGTTCACTAAACATCTTTATAATATTATTCGAGAAGTGACTTTCATACTTATCGTGTTAACGTTAATTTTCACAAAGTCAATTATATAGATACTTTTAATAAATTCTAATTATTATATTTCTATGTCATTATTAAAACCTTTTAACATATTTTGTTTAATGATTTCTTAAAAAATCACAAAAATAAAAAGAAATAATTTAAAACATAAAATAACTTTTATATAGATATAAAAAACGAAAATTAAAAAGGAAAGTATTTTAAAAAATCATATTAAAAAGGAAATAATTTTAAAATATATAAATATTTTAATTAGATATAAAAATGTTAATATCAAAAAAAAAAATTTTAATCGTACTAAAAAGGAAATAACTTTTAAAAATTGCCATTACTAAAATTTTATAATTTAATCTTTTTGTTTAATAATTTTTTTTAAAATCACATTAATAAAAAGAAAAACATAAAATATTTTTTTTTGTATACATATTGAAAACGAAAATTAGAAAAAAGGAAATTCTCTTTAAAATCATATTAAAAATGAAATAAATTTGAAATATAAAAATATTTTATTTGATATAAAAATATTAATTCTGAAAAAGGAAAGTGATTTTTAAATCATATTAAAAAGGAAATAAATTTAAAATATTATAATTCTAGATAAAATATTAAAAATGATCAAGATTTCAAATAAATCAAGATTGGGATGATTAAAACTAAACCGGCCGTAGAGATATTTAGAAACATTAAAACATTTTTAAATATCTAAAAAATATTAAAAATGTTACATAAAAAACGTTAAAAACATTAAAGTTATTCGAAATTAATAATTCTGATAGTAGGTTCATAAATTTTCAGCAAATTATCATTATGCTTCGTTTATGCACTGATCAAAGTTTTAGTTTTCTTAAAAAAAAAATTTCCATACAAAAATAAATTTATAAGTCTAAATAAATAACTAAAAAAAAAAGAAAAACCGGACTAACCTAATTTTTATACATGATATCAGATGCTAAGTAAGATAACAACGTAAATTTTAGATAATATTTAATTTCCTTTTCATATATATATATAAATTGCATAAATTTTTAAAATATTAAAATAATAAAAATGAATATTAACGAATTATTATGATATCTTTATTTTTTTAAATATCCATATAAATGCACGAGCTTTTGAAAGATTGCTGATATGGTTCATTTATGCATCGAAAAACCGATGTATACTTAGTTTTTTTTTTTAATTTTTTTTTTTTAAAACAACATATATCAATAAACAGATTTTTAAAATAACTTTACAAATCTAAGACGAAAAGACGACCCAAATTTAGCATAAATAGAACAAAAAATTAATTATATTTTAATTCAAAAGAATATATATACCACATAATAAATCTAAAAATGAATAATGGTACTTATCTAAATTCTTATACCAAAAACATATTTAATAAGATATATAATATCTTAAATTATTTAGAATAATCTTCTATTTGCATGAACACAAATAATTAACAAAAAAAAGAAAAACTTATAAATAAATAAAAGATAATATTAACCCATAATTTTAATTTATTTATTTTGTAAATATTTTTTCTGAGCACGGGAAAATCACATAGTTACTTATTAAACTGTGTACACTGGTTGTAAGATGCAATACCTTCCATCTCAATATTTAACATTCCATATCATTTTCTTTTTCTTCTACCTAATCATTCAATACTCAGTTTAATTTTAACATTTACAATGGTTTTGTTTAATAAAATTCAATACATTTAAATTATATTTTTTAATATATCAAATCAAATAAAATAAATATCTATCTATAAAAAAATAAAAAATAATGAATTTTGGTATAAAATTATAATATAAAAAATTAATTTATTATAAAATAATTAAGCTTAAATGATTTGATGAGAAGAAAAAATTATTAGAAATCTCATCATCCAATAGAAATACAGCACATAATTTTAATGAGTCCATATTTTCTTTTTTCATCGATTTAATCCACATCAACTTATTTTGTTTTTGAACAGTCTCATTGTAAGAGTTCAACAATTAAATAATTTATTAACACCCCTATTGTACATAGCCTTAGAGTTTTGTTTTTATTTTTTTATTTTTTAACTAAAGTTTTGTTTATTTATAACTAAGTTTTATTTATCTTAAATGTATCAGCTTTAATTCTCTGTAGTAGCATTGTTTATGGTTTTGGATTTGGGTTTTGCTTTTACAATTTAACATCTAGCTTTCCTTTAATTATGTAATTCAAATGTTGTGTCATTGTTTAAGTTTTTCAAGTTTAATGTTGAGAATTTGGATTCAGTATTTAGAATTTAGGGTTTATCTTTTCTTGATTTAAGATATTGAAATGGACAAAGACTTTAATGAAAAGTCAAATTCAAATAAGGAATACGAAAAAGTGTAAATGTATGCAAAAAAAAGATTATATATAACAAGGTGTCTTAAATTCGAGAATCAGAAATC
>OVBI01001963.1:0-25939 GCA_900406495.1 Sisymbrium altissimum | reverse complement strand
TGGAGTTATGAATCTTCTCTGAAGGAGTCTGAATTCTTCTCTCCAAAAGCTTTCTCTAGAATAATGATAAGATAAAAGATAGATATAAACAATGACCTGAAAAACCTAAATATAGTCTAAAATCCAAAAAGGACTTAATCGCAAATAATGAAAACTTCTGGGGCAAAACTTTATTTTTTCTAAACTTGTCAAAAAGCATGAGAATCTGTGGACGCGTCGGGTGGCGATTGGCACCCAGGGCGAGTGGCGATCGGCACTCGACCTGAACATTGACTCCGACTTCATCTCTTCAGCTTCTAAGTTCCAATTGCTCCCAAATGCTCCAAAATCTCCAATCAAGCTCCAAACGTACCTAAACCTGTAAAAGACTCTAAAAGACACCAAAGACACTAAAAAGACTCTATATATACAACTTATATCATGATTCAAAACCATAAAAACCACGATATATCAAACTCCATCCGTAAGATTTCTGAGAGCGAGGTTTTGCAGCTATGACAGAGCACTCCTTGTATTACTTTGCTTTCACTAACCTAGAAAACATAATATTCAGATATTTAAGAAGATGCCATGCTTGTTTCGCAAGTTATGCCTCATTGAATAAAGTTACATCTCTGAAACCAATACACCCTCTTTTTTAGATTTCTGTAATTTCTTCCAAGCCACTCAAGGTATGCCTCTGGTTTTATCATTCTTTACCCAAAAGAAACACATAAGAGTGGAATTAATCACGTTGATAAGCTGCATTGGGAGTTTTAAGCAGGTCATCGGAAAAACAGGCATTGTGAGGGCTACAGATTTGATCATGATTTATTTCCCTTCGTGAGATAAATAGGAGGCACTCCAGCTCGAAGTTCTTTGGGTCACTTTAGAGATACTGTACTGAAATATATCTTTCTTTTTCCGGCCAAACTGCTCTGATAGTCCAAGATACTTACCCCATCTCCAAATTGAGAAATGTTTAAAACGCTCGTTAGCTGATTTTGCAGATAGTCTGGAGTACGAGATCCAAAGGTGATCATAGATTTATCTTGATTCACTTTCTGACCAGACCAACTTTCATAAGAGGAGAAGACATTTTCCAGAGCTCTCCAATTCCTATTATTAGATTGGAAAAAAAAAAAGAAAGAGTCATCGGCAAACAGCAGGTGTGTAACCGGTGGGACTCGATTCCCAATACGAATACCACGAATTCTCCCAAGGTTAGCCTCCTGATTAATCATATGGCTGAGCACATCTGCACATAGGATGTATAAATAGGGAGATAAGGGATCGCCTTATCTCAATCCACGTTGTGGTAAAATAGTTCCATGAGGATTACCATTAAATAAGAACAGAATACTCCACTGAACTGAGGAAGCTCCATTCGACACGGTCTTAGAGCATGATTATTGGAGGTTCTAAACTATAATCTCTTAAAAAAATTTTTAATATAAATTAGTATATATCATTTGTTTATTAAAAAGGAGTTTTTTGTTTCTTGGAACAATCAACCAAAGTCTCTACCATTAGAGGTAACCCAACGCGGATATGAATCAAAAATTGGAGAATGACCATCTGGTGTATTACTCCTGTATACCTTAGTGAAAAACTCTGTGGCATGAATGCCAATCTGATCATCTCTTTTAAAGATCCATCCAAACTCATCTTGGATTGACATTATTCGATTATGAAGAGTTTTTGTTAAAGCCTGATAAAATTTGGTATTATGGTCACCTACAACCAACCAGGTATTCCTATTTTTTAACTTCCAATATGTTTCTTCATCACGGTGAGCGTGTGCTCAATCACGTTGTATTTGCACAATATTATCATATTCAACCCAGGACTAGACATAGCAAATTCTAGTTCAAACTCTAACTCTTCAATTTAGCATTTAACTTTGATCTTCTCCTGCAATGAGCAATGGCTTTTCTACATTCACTGATACGATCAGTTTTCATAGGTGAGCTCCCCATATTTCTCGAATTCCAAACATGAGAGACATAGCTTTTAAACAACTTGGACAAGTCTCTTATGAAACCGGAAGCACTTTATTGGATGAGCCTCTGAAAACAAAACTCGTGTGACAACATGACGGTGATCAAAATAGTAAAAGCCCAAAAACTCTACAATAGAAACCAGAAACAAAGCCAACCAAGCAGAATTCACCACTACTCTATCAAGATAGCTCTTCACCGTATGAATACGTCTCTGACCAAACCATGAAAACATATTGCCTTTAGATCGTAAATCAGTGAAATCATAGACATTATACATTCTCCAGAAGTCCAAAAAACTATTTTCATCTCTGTCCTCCATCTTTTTCTTTGTTTCTTAGAATTTCATTGAAGTCGCCAGCAAGCATCCAAGGACCAACTCTAGTCTCATTAATCTTTTCAATTCGTGACCATAACTCATTTCTGTATCTCGGATTTGGATTACCAGACCGCAGACAAATAGAAAGACAATCCATTAAACATAACTGATGTGTCAATCATCTTTACATCGGCAGAGATTACATATATAGTAACCTCCTTATTCCAGAATAAAGGTAAACCTCCCTTCTCTCCAACTGGAGGCACCATAGGAACAGAATCAAACTTCAAATATACACACATGTCTCTTAGGACATTATTACTATGAATAGTTTCAGATAAAAACAACATACCAAGCTTATATATATATATATTTTTTTTTTGATAAGACCAGGCTTATAGATATTGCATAACCTTTTTAGCGTTTTTTGAGTCGCAGACCCCTCAAGACGAAGGCCTCGATAGTTCTAGGAGAAAACTCTCGTGGTGACAGTGGGGGATACAAAGTTCTTATAACATATCAAAAATATGAAATTTTATAATAAATTTTTTGACAACAATAAAAACTATTGAAATACTGTTGTGTAAAATTGTAAAAAAAAGTAGAGAAAATTTCATATTAATACACTACTTTTTTTTAACTAATACATTACTTAAATTGTAATGAATAATTTAATATACCACTTTTCTTCATGCCTAACTTAATACTTCAAATTAATTTGTTTTCCATAAAAATACATCCATAACAATAGATCAACTTATAAACAATACACATTTAATACCACAAATTTAAAACTTCCTTAGCTTTCTCTTTAATTCAAGAATAATAATATAAATAAAAAATCCAAAAATACAGAAACATTCAAAGAAGAATCCGAAAAAAATTCAAAATTTTGAAGAAAAATTTAGATTTAAAATTTATGATTAGAAATCATTTCTTATATATTTTTTTAATTCAAAAATTAAAGAGTTTAAGATAAAAATACCAGTATGTACTTTGAAATTGTTATATTTTTACTATCAAAAATGAAAATATATAGAAAAAATTATTTCTAATCTTAAATTGTAAATCTGAATTATTTAAAATAGTTAGATATTTTAATTTAGGAGGTTTTGGGGTTTTTTATTTATTTTTCAATTTTTCCTTATTTTGAAACTTTTTTATTATTTAAATATTATTATGTTCAAATATAAAAATAAAAAATTACGGAAATTAACTCACTATTCAATCTGTTGTGTTAACTGGATACAGTTTAAAAGCTAATGTATTCTTATGAAAAAAGATAAGTCAGATGTTTTAAATTGGATATGATAAAAAATAACCAAACTAATTTTTTATTATATGAAGAATACATGTCTGCAATATATATGTGAATAGTAAATATAAATTTCATGTTCATATTACAATACTTATGTCCTAAAATAATGGTTGTCCAAAAATACATAAAAGAAAATATAATATTTAAGTAAATTTTATTTTTAAGGAACATGATTATTAAATTTAACCCATTAATTTCATACCCATTTAATCCAAAAATAAAAGTTATATATATATACAAGAATTCAGTTACAAATTAAATGCAATATGTGTACTTTTTAATAATACTATTATGATTTTTATCAGTTTATGATTATTTATAAAACAACTAATGAATTTCTCGATAAGATTTATATGTAAATATTGAATTAAATCTAAATCATGGAATTTTAAAATACCTGAATATTGTAAATTGAAACGATGAAACAAAATGATTGAAGGTAACCCACATAAAATCTGGATCATAAATGGATTTACATCAAAAAATCTCAACACCTTGACAATAAACTACTTATCTGATATAGATTTTGTTTCCAGAACATAGTTGTTTTATGTTATTATCTGAGTGGAAGATTAAATTATATGCCGTGTTAACCTAAATATATTCTTTTATATGGAATATATAAAATTTATTTTGTTTACGATTTTTATATAGAATATATTCATTACGTTAGTGACTCTAACAAATAAATCGATATTTAGTTTAAGCCCAATTTAATTACTATTCACAAAATATATATATCATTATTTATATTTATATTTATCATATAAATAAACCTCTATACATATATATTGATTCTATCTGTTTAGGATTACGTAATTTTGTAAACTTGTATAATACTAGTAAAATGATTTTAAATCTCTATATATAAAATCTCTAAATATATAGGCAGTTTTTAGAAAAACATTGCAACCACTATATAATATTATAGAATTGTCAAGTTTCTACATAAGAAACTAAATAAAAATAAGAAATACAAATATAGTCATACATTCTTAAATATTCCTTTTCTTAAAGACATGAATACATATTAAAAAAAAAATTGCTTATATGAAGAATTTACTTCCATTTGGAGAATACTATTCCCTCCTCAAGATCATCACGACAGTCATCAAATGTTTCCCTATTTACGAACTATTTATGGCTGCAGAACCAAGGACTGGAGATTGCTTAGAGCTGCAGCTAATGGGGACACTAAACTCCTTGACCTTGCTGGCAGATAATTGAGTTTCACTAAGAGTCGTCATATTTTGATTTGTGTTGTTTCATTCCAGAGTAGTAAGTTTGAAGAGACAACTCATGCATCGTGTTTAGTGATTATTTGTTTTCTATAGAATTCAATTTTGTCTTGATGTAAAAAAACTAGCTTCTGTGAATTAAATGGTTCTATTTTGTTCGTGTTTCTCTATTTATTCTTTCTATTCTTATTCTGTAAAGAAATCAACACTTTAATATGGTATCAGAGCTTGATTGGTTCAATAGCCCAGATAAGCACAAATCAAACAAAAAAAATGTGCACAAGTAAAAGCACTAAGGTCAAGCAAAAAGAGAAGTGATGGAAGCAATATTACATGAAGTGATTCCCAATATATATTTACTGGGGATAAGTATGGTTTCTGGCATATCAAGATGCAACCATCTTCAAGACCAGAAAACTGTGAACGGTGATAGAAGACATAGTTCCAAACTGGTCGACACAAAGAAACGAGATTCATGAAGTGATGCAAATGAGAAATCAATTAAGAAATGCAATTAAAGAATTTTAAAATATATGAATATTATACAGTGAAAACGATGAAACAAAATGATTGGAAATAACCCACACAAAATCTGGATTAGAAATAGATTGACATCAAACTTTTCAGCACCTTAACGATGAACTACTCGTTTCATATAGATTTGGGTTCGAGAATATATTTATTTTATTTTATTATCTCATAATAATAAAAGATTAATTTATGTGCACCTTTCATCTAGGTGTATTTATTTTTATAAAGATTATATAAAAGTCTAATTAATTTAGGTCTACATAGCTCATATTCATTACATTAGTGAATTTTAAAAAAATTGATATTTATTTCAAACCTACATTAATTACTATTCGCAAAACTATATATCATCATTTACATTTATATTTATCATATGAAAATATTTAATTGACTTTAAAGATTTCCAGAACCTATAAATACATGTTACTATGCCTCTTATATAGGTACCTACTAAATTTACATCCACTATAACTATAGTTTCATAGTTTGTAAGAAAATTTGATTCCAGATAAATTTAGTATTACATTTCAACTTCGCTATAGAAAAAATATTTTCTATTGAACATTCCAATTTATGCACTTGCACCATGTTTGAGTAGCCATCTAGCTACCCTGACAATTCACAAAAACTAATTGATCATGGCAGTACTTCATTAGTCACTAAAATATGGTCCGGCGAGTATTGCCACGAAGAAGTCAAACTATGACCTAAGAACTTAGAATGATAGTAGTTGACCCAAATAGACTCAAATAGAATCTGGCGTTACATATTTTGACCAAGGAAGCCTCCAGGGAAGCTTAACTGATCTTGTCGGGTTATGGAATATATATGTATTGTTAATTGATTCAATTAGTTTCATTATATAATTTTTGCTTGGGAATATCCGACATACGTGGCGTCTTCATATCCAACCGTGTTGTCATTAATTATGAGGGGAAAATATTTTTTCTATAGTTGACAAAATAACGAGAAAAGAAACTATAAGTAAATACTAAAAAGAAAGAAAGAGAGGATAAAATACTAATTAGCGTGGATGCTAACTCATACAACAACAGAGAGGTCGTATGGCTATCTTAAGGCATAAGGGGGCATCACAATGACAGCTATCAACGCAATTCATAAACCATACTAGTATTATTCGATATCCATATTAATTCCTATTCATCTGAAGGGTCGTGCGTGCAAGGATTATATCGAGTAAAAAAACTATCTGAAAAAGCTAGTATTTTCTATAACAAAATATTGCAACAATGGTCTAATAATTAAAGATGCTAATATATACTTTCTTACGTGTTTTAATGTATATCTCAATGTCAATAAATTTGTACTTAGATCTATTTATTTTAACGGGTTTAAATGGACTATTTTACTATTTGAAGTGATTTTGTTAAACCATTTATTTTAGAACCTAATATTCTACGTTGGATTGAAAATGATCATTAACAATATATAAATGATATGTGCCAATTTATTAATAGTCAGTTGGTTTTGAATTGAAAATTCATAAAATTTATGATGAAATTAGATTTTGATCCAAGCTATATAATCCTATTTATCATATTACATCCGATCCATCCTAAAAATTACTCTATTGATCTTTACCCAAATATACCATAATTAATGGTTAAAGAGTCATCAACTTACAAAGGTGTATTAGGATGTAATGTTTCATATCGGAAATTATAAAGAATTTTTAATAATCTATATATAAATGACTCAATCCATTTATGACATAATAATTTTGTGTTAAAAGTCTATAAAATATAATATTAATTTTTACAGATTTTGTGAAAAGTATGAAGGTATCTAAAATCATACGATGAGGATAGGATAGTAGCTCTATCCTCTGGGAGCAAACAAAATCAGACTGGCCCCGGAAGAACCCTCAAGTGTAAAGCATAATGCAGGAAATCTGCCAGCAAGTGTTAGAATCGGTAGGAAAACATGAACAAAGAACCTTAGTTTGGGAGCAATTTTTAGGCCTGATTTTACCTGGCCAAACCACAAGTGATATCGATGTGACCAACCTAATCTTGCAAGACAGGGGTAGTCGTGCAGTGCTGCAGAGGGAAGCCTCCTAAGTTCGTACCAAGCCTACTGACCGGGAACTCTTACCCAAGGACAAGGAGGCAACACTAGCAATACCCATTTTAAATTAATTGCAGCATCTCTTTTTTNCTGTTTTTTTTTTTTTTTTTGACGTTGTTAATGATTAATTTGAAATTGCTGGTTGCTGACGCAGCAATCCCTTCCTCAACGGGAATTGATGAAACAAAAAGTTTACTTAACCATAACATGACCTTAGCTCGAAAGAAGCGTTGAATAGCCTATATAATTTTTGATGCGCAGCGACAATTTTATCAATGGTTCGGGTGCGATGAGACGGTGATTGTCTGGTAAATCAAGTTGGAACGACTGTCACTACTCATTCAAACCTGTCCCGTCATTTTTACGATATTGTAACTTGTGTCCTTCTTCATTTTAGTTTTCTATTACTTTGTTTTTGAAAAAAATTCTCCATTGGTAGTTGATTATTTTTTTCTTGTTAAAAACTTACGTACGTATATTTTGATAAGAATGAGTTTTGGCATTTCCACCCGCACGATCAGCCGTCCGTTCATTGACTTAAACCTAATCAAATCTGGTTGGTTTTTTTTTTGTCAGCTTATAATTAGTCATTAATTAATTACTAATATCAACAATAACTGTCACGTTCAACAACCGAGTCTCCTCTTCACATCTCTCATTTTCGCTTCCCCCAAAACATTAAAGTTATTTAAAAACTCATGTTCGACCTCACTCACATCACCATGCCTTTTTTGGTCTACCTTAAATGATACATTAACTCACCAAATTTGTTTACTGAAATTTCGTATTCACGAACTTCATTTAAAGAACTACTTCATTAGTTTATGCACTAATTGAGAAGCTTTGATATCCGATCAGAGAAAATGTATAGGGTATAAATCCAAAACATTTATTTACTGATATGTCGCGTCTTTTTTTTTGTTATTGTTAAATTGTAAATATCATTGAAATAAAATTTAGGTATTAATTTGTGAGTATAATTTGCTTGACCTAAGATATCAAATACATGTAAGAAATTGGTTATATGCTAAAAAAGAATTAAAACATAGAAGAAATAATTCAATCGGTCGATATCTGAGTTTTGAAACGTCTCGTATGAATTAGTAGTGACAAGGAGCCCAAAACCTCGAAGAAAAGACGAATCCATGGTAGGGTCATAAGGATAAGATAGCAACAAGAAATGTCCAAACATCAAACGAAATTTTTTTCATCCAGCCCGAACAAGAGCATTATTCGAAGGAGTCAAGAGAGGCTTGAACAACACCTGTCATTAGCATCTAGTAAACAACACTCATCTAATGAGTTTAGATCCAACACTAACACCTGACTACACTAACTAGCATAACCTAGAAGTGCTACCTCATACTACCAAAATTTTTCTCCGATGTGGGCTAACATATAGAAAAGCGTGAGAGTTCAGGAGCCGTACTATCTCCTTCCAAAAAAAATTTGACCGAGGCCTATTATCTATATCGAGGAACCTACAGCAAATCACACAAGCGAAAACTACTCCAATCCAAACCAAGAATTACAAGCCTACAAACTAAGCTAAATATTGGCAAAGCCAGACACATCCAACAATAGAAGAGAGTAGGGGAAGACTAACCCAAATTGGAGCAAATGCATGTTAGGATACAATCTAAATCTCAAATCGAAAGTTTGAAGAACCAACATTAATATAGAAAGGGTTCGAGTCAATTTACTAATTGTCAATTGGTTTTAATTGGAAACTCATAATTAGCCCAAAATTTTTTACATGGTATCAAAGCATAAAAATTCAAGTTCTGGTGAATTTAGAAAAATAGATATGTACATGCCTCTTATTAACCCAAGTAAAGAGGTCCAAGAAGGAATTTATTATCGGTCCAAGTGGAATCTGTTCGAGATATAGTTATCATCTCAAAGAAGCGTATTAAGATACCACATCAGAGTTGGAGGTTAAAAGGATTATATGGTCTTTGGCTTGAAGGAGATATTGTTGGGATACAATCTAAGTCTCATATCAGAAGTTTGAAAAGAAGAAAACTAATATACAAAAGGTTAGTACCACTAAATATCAATTGGATTTTAAATGAAATCTCATAATTAATCCAAATTTAACAATACAAACGTGACCCGCAATAGAAGAGGCTGAACCTAGCAACCTGCTATCCACATCACACCACCACTCACAAGAAAAGAGTAGCAGCACCAACCCAAAGAAGATCCAACACACCGGAGTAAAGAAGCTGGAGCAAGTTCCCCGCTGCAACTCTGCAGCCAACTGTGCTTTTTCCTTTTAATTTTTTTTTTCGGAATGAATGTTAAATTTCATACAAAATAAATTGTTTTACAAATCAAGAAACTTACATATTTACATTAGGTGTTTCTCGGATTGCTTCTAGTGCTGAACCAGAATTTAATGTTTTATATCTTTGAAGCTAACAGATCTAAGAAGGATGTAAGTGTTATTTCAGCGGATTAAAGAATAGCTAAAAAAGATAGGGTGTTAGGCACACATCTCAGTATTTTACTGTTGAACATGTGTGGATGATGTTTAGACGATCTGATAAGAAGACTAACCATATGTACTCCATGCTTGAAGCGTTATTCCAACAATTTGATCATAGGTGAAATCAGCAACGGTATCTGATCAATTTATTTTCTTGCTTTTGTCATTTGTTCATGACAAAATTTATTATCCAAATCCTAACTAATCATATCAGCACTAGACCAATGTCAATTTTAAACATATTAGTAAAATTTGTATAAATCTACATGTCTATAGCTCTTTATTTTTTTTAGGTGTGATTAGTTATGTAACATATACAATTGTTAAGTAGTTAGAAATTGTATTTTTAAGATAGACTTGCTCAAATAATTCCTCGATACAACTATACACTTAATTATAGATAAACCATTTTGTATAAGTCCATTATTTTGGGATGGATACATCAAAATGATCTATTCTCCTATGTAGTGTTTTTTTCATACATTCATTATTTTCTTTGTCAGTATTTATTAATAATATCACTGGTACATTTGAATTCGGATTCATCTCTCCCACGGATGTATCTAGTTATGATCTTCTTCCTTTACCTTTATTATTTTTAAAAATTCATACAAATATGAAAAACATGCTTATCTAATATCTGTATTGAGTTACCAATGACTAAAGCCAGATATTTTAACTCAAGCTTAAAAAATTTAAAGAAAGACAAAAGTTCTTTAAGCTCAATAATTAGCTGTTCATATCTAAGGGTATCAAGACCTGGTTACAAAAATATTTTATTCCAAAGATGATTATAATGTTTGATTGGTTGACATATTAATTATATCAATTACTTCTCATGATCCTATATATACACACATCATCAATCTCCTCTCAATCATTCCTTCAAATCAAATCACTAAATCTGATTATAATTCAAGATTGATCTCTTGATAAAGTCATTTAGTAATTTACTTCTCAAAAAATGGAAGCCATGGGAGAATGGGGCACCGGCTTAGGCGGAATGTATACAGAGGAAGCTGACTTTATGAATCAGCTCCTTGCCTCTTATGATCAACCGTGCGGCGGTTCGTCCTCAGAGACCACCGCCACAGTCGCAGCATACCACCGCCAAAACACTCATTGGACTGGTGGCTACTGTTTCTCCCAGGACAGCAGTAGCTACAGCGCAGGGCATAGTGGCTACTACACGGTGATGCCACCGAGAGAAGGAAACAACAATGTAATGGAGGATGTGACGATCAACACTAACTTGTATCTGGTAGGTGAGGAGACGAGTGAATGTGATGTGGGTGAATACTCCGGTAAGAGCCTTTTGCCTTTGGAGACTGCCGAAGAGAATCAGGACGATAATATCCTTCACTCTGGGATCTCACTGGCGACGAAGGATGATCAGAAAATGTACAACGCATGCGAGAGTTCCAAGAAAAGGTCGCGTGCCACACCAACTGATGTAAGTGTACACGTATATATTTGTTCATATAGCTAGATGATCAAAACAGTGCTTACATTTATAGAGGCTCTATTCGATTTTTTTTTTAAAACCTCCAAAAATAAGTACTAACACGTTTGACAGAACGTTTTCCAATTTCTTGCATAATTTTGTTCGAAAATATTGTTTTAGCCTTTATTTAGTTCTTCACTTTGAGAGGTCTAAGAGACATTACAATAGTACAATACAAATGGCCCTTAAGAGTTTTATTTTTAAAATGTAGACTATAGGCGAATGTTTCAAAATTTAGACCATATGCACGATCCGGTGTGATCTCAAATACTAGTTTCCAAATTTGCTGGCGCGGCTATTTATAATTATATATTTGTTTTGTTCTTATAAAAAAATCAGAAGAACAAGAGAGCCAGCAAGGCACGGAGGACTCAAAAAATCATGGAGATGAGTGACGATAATAACAATAGCGGCGAAGAAGAACAGACAGTTAAGGCTGCAGGGAAAAGAAAGACCAAACCACTTAAGCTGCAGAAGACTTGTTGCTCGGATGACGAATCAAACGGTGCTGACACTTCCTCCTGCAAAGAAGGTGGCGAGGACCCTAAGGCTCTCAACCTCAATGGCAAGACTAGGGCTAGCCGCGGCGCTGCCACCGATCCTCAAAGCCTCTACGCAAGGGTAAGTTCTACATAAATTTATTTATAGATATGAATTACGTAATAAAAATAATATTTATTACGCAACGGTGAAATATTAAAACGAAGTCCAATTTTAATGGTGTAGAAAAGAAGAGAGAGGATAAACGAGCGGCTAAGGATTTTACAAAACCTCGTCCCAAATGGAACCAAGGTATTTCATGCAAATATATTTAAAACGAAATTACTACGTGAAGACATCAAATTAGTTACTCGATTTTGATTTATTAACTAAGAAGGTATATGCGTTGAATATGTTACAGGTCGATATTAGCACGATGTTGGAGGAAGCAGTACAATACGTCAAATTTCTGCAGCTCCAAATTAAAGTACGTTAGGTTTTTCAATGATTTGATGAAGTCATACATACTATTATATAAACAATTATACCGAAAATAATGGTTTAATAAAGGTAGAGAATCTAAATACTATTTTATGTTGCAGTTGTTGAGCTCTGATGATCTATGGATGTACGCGCCCATTGCTTACAACGGGATGGACATTGGCCTTGATATGAAACTTAACTCACTCATATGATTCAAGACTCAAGAGAGAGCTTCGGACTTTAATTCTTATTTCATATATTTATATATATATGAATAACCTGAAGTGTAATAGTTTTCTTTTCTCTTACGAGTTCGATTATAAACTCTCGTAGGATGTTAAATACGCGAGAAATGAGTCGCATTTGACTTGTTATACTTAAAACTTATTTTCATCATTGTACAAGTCGAGTTATGCCTAACATTTTTGTGAGTCTTGACGAATTGACGTCTTTTGATAATGAATTCATTTATTTTATTCAGTTTGGGGTTTGACAAATGGATGGATTTACGTCATACACGTAAGAATGTAATACTCTTACGTCTTAATTACGGGCTTAATGTTCAAATGTTCTTGCAAAGCTTCCTCAGATTACTTCTACTGTGAGATCTTTTTGGGAAACCACAGACCCACTCTTTATTTCGACTTCAGCCCTCTTCAGATTTACAAAGAAGCTAAAAGCTCTCAAGCCGGTTCTGAGAAATCTGGGGAAAGACAAGTTAGGAGACTTGTCTAAAAGAACGAAAGAGGCTCACGAGGACCTCTGCGTCAGACAGGAGGAAACTCTACTTGATCCGATTCCTCAAAGAATAACAGAGGAAAGCGAAGCTTATAATAAATGGCAACGTCTAGCTGATCTCGAAAGAAGACTTCCTTCAACAGCAAGCTAAACTTCACTGGCTTCAAGTGGGAGATAGAAAAAATGTCTTTTTCTATAAGACGATCCAGGCTCGAAAAATGCTCAATACAATATGGGAGATAAGGAATCCAGAGGGAGAAATATTGAAAGAAAAAGAGAAGATTAAAGATGAAGTAGAACGTTTTTTAAAGACTTTCTCACAAAGAAACCCGCTGATTTCAAAGGCATGACTATTGAACAACTGCATGACCTTCTTGACTTTCTCTGCTCAGAGATGGATCAGGAGCAGTTGATAAAGAGGTCACAGATGAGGAGATACAGAAAACGCTTTTCTCGATGCCGAATAACAAGTCACCAGGCCGAGATGGATACACAAGTGAATTCTTTAACCATGCCTAGTCTATTGTTGGGAAGGACTTCACAGCTACAATAAAATCATTTTTCATTAAAGGTTTTCTTCCGAAGGGACTAAACGCCACAAATTCTAGCGTTGATCCCAAAGAAAGAAGATGCCAGAGAGATGAAAGATTATACACTAATCTCTCTTTGTAAATTTCTTTACAAAATTATCTCCAAAATTTTGGCTAGTCGACTAAAAGGCCTGCTACCAATATTCATTTCAGAGAGTTAATCTGCTTTCGTCATAGAAAGACTATTGATGGAGAACATTTTTATAACTCCCCGACTGCCCTTATCAGTAGGTCCCCATGTCCTCTCACTAGGCCCATGGGTCGATCCACCTCTCTATCTGATGGTTGGTGCGTTAATCGAGAGGTTCGAAAGTCATGATATATTGTCTCTGTAATCACCACATGACGATTCCCCCTGTTTTGGCTTCACTCACATGGTAGTACGAATGACTTCCCGGTATGTCACCCATCCTTTGACTACTACAGCTGAGGCACGCTAAACTCTAGAGTTCTCTCAGGATGTGCAACCGAAAAAGTAAGTGCACTTTGGTGACATAGGTAGCCAAATCAATCTTTTAACCTCTCCACATAATTTTCCATATACCAGAAATCGGAATGTTACAGTTTTATTGGCCACAGAAAGCATATCTCAAAAGCTTTTAACTCGGTTCAGTGGAGCTTCCTCTTAAACACCCTCTCTGCCTTGAATTTCCCACCAAGCTTTAATCACTGGATTAACCTACGTATCTCCACAGCCTCAATCTATGTCCAGGTTAATGGAGAACTCCCAGAATTTTTACGGAGTGAGCGTGGACTGCATCAAGGCTGTTCTCTCTCCTGCTATTTTTTTGTTATTTACATGAATGTCCTCTCCTGAATGATTGACAGAGCAGCTATGGATCGAAGTATTGTCTATCACCTGAGATGCAAGCAGGTAAAGCTCATGCACAATTTAATGATATTCGTTGATAGGAAAAAAAAAACTCTGTGGAAGGTGCCATCGGTCTCTTTGATGTGTTTGCGGAGAGATCTGGTCTGCAAATTAGTATTAAAAAATCAACTCTCTACCTAGCCAGAAAAAATGATCATGAACGTGAGGAAATAACATCATCTTTTCCATTTGAAACAGGCACACTCCCGGTTCGATATCTAGGTCTTCCCCTTTTTACAAAGCAAATGACTGATGGAGATTATTTGCGATTGATAGAGAGGATTATATCCAAAATAAACTCATGGAGAACTCGGTTTCAGTCATACACAGGAAGGCTTCAACTGCTGAGCTCAGTAATTATGAGTATGAGTGAACTTTTGGATTTCTGCATATAGATTGCCAAATGGCTGCATTAAAGAGGTAAAAAAGCTCTGCTCTACGTTCCTATGGTCTGCCCCTGACTTAAATCCACGCAAAGTAAAGCTTGCATGGAGTGAAATCTGCAAGCCAAAACATGAAGGAGGTCTCGGAATCAAATCAATAAAAGAGGCAAATAAGGTTAGCTGTTTAAAACTTAGTTTGGCAGATCCTCTCTTCTCCACACTCCCTATGGGTTAATTGGATAAAGCAAACTCATCTTCGAAGAGACTCGTTCTGGACAGTGAAAGCAAGTGCGAATAAAAGCTCATGGATGTGGAGAAAATTACTCAAATATAGAGAAATGGTGAAGCAATTCCATAGAGTGAAAGTTCAGAAGAGAGATCAAACTTCTTTTTGGTTCGACCATTGGTTGAGAAAAGGAAGATTCTTCGATGTCACAGGAGTACGAGGTTATATAGACATAAGAATACCGGCACATGCAACTGTGGCTTCGGTTCTAGAAACCCACCGACAGCATAATCATAGAACAGCGACTTTGAATGACATTGAATATGAGATTGAAAAGCTGAAACGTGATAAACAAGGTGACGACATGTCCTTTGGAAAATTACAGAGGACAAATACGCACAGAATTTCAACACAAAGGCAACCTGGAACCAAGTGACGACAAGCTGCCGGAGGACAGAATGGTTTCGAGGTGTCTGGTTTCAATATGCATCACCGAAATACTTATTCCTAACCTGGGTCACCATACACAATCACTTGACAACATGAGATCGAATGAAAAGTTGGAATACAGGACAGATACTAGAGATCATATTTTTTCACATGTCTGTACTCTAACCAATATGGAGTAAACTAACCTCAAAGCTGCTATGAAAGAACTAGTTGTGAAGTGATGAACTTGTACCGGCCTTGGAGATATGAGCTCTGAAAAAATTAAGAGATTCTTTTTTATATATATCTTTTAATCCGCCAGGTTCGACATGGCTAGAGGCCAACTGCGGGTAACCCTCATATTTTTATTCACAGGAGGACCTGTCGCCAGTCTTGTCTCCCTTCAGTGATCTTAAGTGAAAGAATGATAAGTGTTCTATTAATCTATAATCATAAGTGAAACCTATAATCTTTTTATGGTAGAACACTTGTGATTCTTTCACTTATGATTATAGGTTTAAAAAAAAAATTTGTTATTTTGTTACTTTGTTGTGTATCCCTTCATGAAAATAACAAATAAAAACTAATATTTTGGTTTATTATATAAAAAAATATTTATAATAATAAAATTTGTGCACTAAAAACTAAATTCTTAAAAGCTTAAAAATAAAAAAAAGAATAAAAATGATTTATGAAAAATAAATTTATTTACATTGTTTTCTACAAAATCATTCATTAGTTGAAAATAATCTATTTTTTCAACTAAGTTTGTTGGTGTAGAAATTGAAAAACTGGAAGACTTGAGTCTTGATCACCTCAAAACCGAGATTAACCATTGTTTTTACCCAAAATTAGACGTTTAGCAGATTCTATTGAAAAAGTGATTACAATATAAAAAATAGTATATGCGAGTAGGAGAAAATAATTAGGGATATACGATTTCAATTTGGAATATATGGATCACCATCCCAAAGATAGATATTTTTATCTCTCCATATTCTACTTTACTAACTATTTCCTAATTAAATAGAATACCAAGTCATTCTAAAATAAGAGCATGTAAACTTAGTCAGTGCCAATCCAATAATAATGGTGGTCTGTATAAAAAGTGTGGCTTATTATAAAAAATAAATTTCATAATAACAAATTTTGTGCACAAAAATAAAAATTCTAAATATATATATATATATATATATATATATATATAAGAACAAAAAACTAGTTATGAAAAATAATCTACTTTAGGTTTTTCATGATAAATCATTCAGGAAACTCACATATTCTATTTTTTTAACCATACTTTTCTTAATTAATAGTAAAGCTAATTAATTTTTTTTTTTTTGCAATACAATAGACCACATAAAATTCTTGATAAACTTTAATTTGGAGAAACTTTTGTTTCTGTCATTGCAATTTTTTTGCTTTATATTTTTATAATTTATTTTAATATAAATGAGAAAAAGAGAAAAAAAATTATGAGAGTAATCTTGATATATTGAAAACAAAAAATAAATAAATACACATATACTAATTTTAACAAACCAATATACTTTTCAATTTTGGTTTCATAAATTATATCTTCAAATAAAAGTACTATTGGGTTTTTGAATAAATTAAATAATGTGTTTCTTTTAAATTTATGAGTTATATATTTATTATTCTAAAATTTTATATATGATGTTAATAAGTTTTTTTAAAATAAGTGGTTTTAGGTCATAACTTAACCCACCTGTATTATGGGCTTGCGCTCAATATATAGATTAAGGTTTTATTATTGATCTAAAGATTGGGACTTTGGTTAAACAAATTACTTCTATGCTTAATTAAATTTGATGTTTAATCGTTTGTGTGTTGGCTTGATTTAAATTTTCTAGGTTTATTAACCGAAATCAACTATAATTTTTTTTTTCTTTTTTAGAGTATCTCCAATGACATTTTATTTTTGCCTATAAACTCTATATTTAGAATAAAATTATCTCTAGTAGCACTTTATATTCTATTCTTAAAATTACTCCAAATTTGGAGTAACTTTTAAAGAATAATTTTTAGAGTTATAATTGTTTTATGTATAAAATAATTTTTTACTTTTGATATATTTTTAAGTAATATTCAAACAAAATTATACGTTTTTAGGCTCGGCTGATTGCAAGGCGGAGAGCCGTTGCTTCTGCAATTTGAGGGGAGGCGATGTGTTCCACATTGGTGGATCCTTGATCTAGGGAGTCCCCTACTTGATTATTGAAACTCCTGGCGCATTCTACTACTTTAATCGATTTATTCCAGGCCGCGTCAGTATTACAAAGGATGAACTCCGAGTCGATAGTGAAACTTGCCTTTGAAAATCTCGTCGTTTAGCGTGTCGGTTTCAAAAATTGAGCCGTTTGCCATTCTCTAGCTTGGAAGATAGCTTTTTATAGAGTTTCACTTGGTGTGAGAACTTGATATCCGAATGCTTTGTTGTTGCGTTCAATCCATATCGACCAAAGAATCCATGGGTAGAGGGGCCCTGAGACAATTCCCGATGGTGATAGATTGGTTGTTGATTTGAGGAGGTGGAGGCATTGTTGGGTTTGATGAAATGACTACAGGTCCGGCAATCCCAAGATAGGTGCATTAGTCCATAATTCCCTTGCGAAAGGGCAGTGGAAGAGAAGATGGGGTATTGATTATTCTCCATTTCAGAAGGGACACCTGATATTTGCTGTGATGTTTCTATCGCGGAGGTTTTCTCCAACTGCTAGAACATTGTGTAGTGCTTTCCATAGGAACATTTTTGTCTGCAGGGATGTTTGTATTTTCCACACATGTTCATTCCACTTGATGCTTTGCATTGCTTGGGTTGAGTGGTCTTGATGATGGGTAATATTAATTGCATCATGATAATCTGATTTTGTAGTGTATTCACCTAAGGTAGATGGAAGCCAGATTGTTTTGTCATGTGCACCATGCTTGCTTACTTTGATAGCAGGATATCATTTGCGTAGGTTGGTAAGGTCTCCATGATCTTTGCTTTGTTCCAATCAAGTGTTGAGGGATCAATGAGATCACTGACTTGTAGGTGCTGCGTTTCTTTTGTAGGAGGGCCCATGCGAATGATTTGGTGGGAGAAGGAGATCCACAGGTCTTTCCAGTTCTCTGTGGAGGTTCCATCTCCTATGTTTTTCCTGAGTTGCATTTGAAGGAGGTTTTTGCCTATGCATATTCCACGCCATCTGTGGGAAGCTGAGTTTGGTGGGCCGCAAGTGAGGAAATCAGAGGCTAGGCAGTACTTTTTCAAAAGAGTTCTTGCGAGGAGGCAGTCGGGATTGGTTAGTATTCTCCAGCTAAGTTTAGCTAGTAGTGAATCGTTGAAGCATTGGATATCTCGTAGTCCCAGGCCGCCCTCTTTTGGACTGGGTAAGTTTATCCCAAGAGATCTAAACCATGCTTCTCTTTTCTTCATTTACATCTCACCAGAATTGCGTAAGAGTGGATTGAATACATTTACACAGAGATACTGGGATCTTAAAACATGACATTGTATAATTAGGCATGGCAGAGAGCACTAATTTGAGCATTATTAACTTACTTATATTGTGACGAGTACTTCCTTGCTTTATGGCAGATTCGATCTATAAAGACTGAAAATGTCTTTTTTACGCCTGCCAAAGTTTTTAGGTNCCCCCCCCCCCCCCCCCTCCCCTGCTTTATGATTCCCAATTGATGTTTGACTCTTTCCCTTATTTCACTTTGTGTCTTTGATGAGAAAGTAATAGCTAACTTCGCGTGGTTGATCTTTTGTCCTGATTCAGACTCATATTGAATGAAAATTTGGAGGAGGTTCTCGCAGCTTTGAGCATCAGACTTGCAGAAAAAACATTGTGTCGTCTGCAAAGAGGAGGTGATTGATTCGAAGGCATGGTTTTGACACTCGTATTCCTTGGAGATTGGAGTTTTCCTCAGCATTTCGACATAACCCAGACAGCACTTCGCTACAGAGGATGAATACAAAAGGGGATATGGGGTCCCCTTGTCTGATTCCTCGAAAGGGGAGGAGGTGACCTTGAGCTGCTCCATTAATGAGTAAGTGTAACTTACCGTTTTGATACATTTCATGATCCATAGAATTCATTTTCTGTTAAAACCAAGTTTCTCTATTACTAACTCAATTAAATCCCACTCTAATTTGTCGTAAGCTTTTGTCATATCAGTTTTAACGGCCATGCAACATCGTTTCTTTGCTCCAGATTTCTTAAGGTAGTGAAGGATTTCGTGTGAGGAGGACGTTGTCCAAGATGGCTCGGTTTAGAACGAAGGCTGATTGGTATTCAGCTATGACCTCTTCAAGGACCGGTCTAAGCATTAATGTAAGTATCTTAACTATAATTTTATAGTAGACACTACATAGGACTATTGGTCTATAGTCCGTAATGTTTTTAGGATTTAGAACCTTTGGGATAAGCCTCACGTGAGTATTGTTTGTGTTGGTGCGGCCCGCCTGTCATCCTCACCGTACCGACATGTCCCTCTAGAGAGGAACCTAGACCGGAAAGAGTTTCCCACTCCACCCCCCCCCTCCCCCGCTGCTCCATCATTCTCTCTACAGCAAAAATCATGGAGGAACTTAGGGAGGTTACCATACAATACGCGAATCATCCTGATCAGACGGAGAGCGCAGCCAGGAAGCAAAGAATTCTACAGAGTGAAGCACGAGGTCTCATGGAGGAAACGGCTGAAATCACCCGCCTCTCTTCAGCCGCAGCAATGAACAATCAGCTAGTGGCTTTGCCAAACACTTCAGGTCCCTCACGATCAATGTCTCAGAGAAAGGCTGCATCCCCCCGACCTGTCACCACAAGAAAGAAAAACGAGGCCGTCCATCCCTAAGTCAAAGGCAAAGCCACATATCGAATCAACCAAAAGGATCTTCCTTACACAAAAAAAAAGAAAGGTGAGCCTTATTCAAAACTTACCAAGGACAAGACCAGTGAACTACAAACACGCCACCGCAAACTCTCTTCAAGCAGCCACGGTTCCTACTGGCCCTGTAAATAACCCACCACCAAGAAACCCCATCAACACCACCTCAAGAAAACTCATGCACATGCCACTCTAATGAGTTGGATTTTCAGATTCCGGCTCCTCCTCTTCCTGAGCGATAGCGATTTGGAACTATTGTGGTCTGCGAAACACTACAACAGTTCATAGACTATGAGAGATTGAAAAACGTATCTCTCCTGATATCGTGTTCCTCGCCGAGATTGAAAATCAAGATGCTATGGTGCTTAGTACCTTGGATTTCCTTTCTGCTAAGTACCACTCTCTCGTCCCACCTCACACTCCAGGGGCTGGAGGCCTTGCACTTGTGTGGAGAGATGATCTAAACCTATCAGTCATAAACTCCTGTCAGAACTTCATCGATACATTCATCACTGCTGAAGGTAAAAGCTTCTATACAACCTTCATCTACGGCCATCCTGACCAATTCCATAGCAGAGAAGTCTGGCACCTAATTATGGAATTAGGAAGATCAAGATCAGGACCTCAGCTTTTTACCGGGGACTTTAACGAGATCATCAACAACTCAGAGAAAGTTGGAGAAAGAATCCGTGCAGAAGGATCATTTGTTGATTTCAGAACACTCCTCTCTGAATGTGACCTCTATTCAATGTAGACTGGATAGATCCATATCTTCTCATGGAGAGGACAACGCGGAGACCACCTTATTCAATGTAGACTGGATAGATCCATGTCCAATAGTGCATAGGCCGCAGCTTACCCTTTGGACAGGAGCGAATAACGAGAGGTTATAAAGGTCTGACCACCACCCAATAATTACTTTCTTTGGCTCTGTACCAAATAAGAAGAAAGGGATATTCAGATTCGATCACTGCTTAAAAGACAATGAGGAAGTCAAAGCACTAATAGCGGACACTTGGCTAACGGACTATCTCCATTCAGTGGATCACAAAATCTCAAATTTCAGAACAGCTATCATACAATGGCACAAGACCCAGCACCAAAACAGCCAGAAACAAATTAATCTACTGAAAGACCATCTGGAAGATGAAATGTCTAATCTTACAAGTAACCCGGCCTTTATTGCTATGATCAGTGAACAACTCGTCAAGCCTATCAAGCAGAAGAAGCGTTTTGAAAGCAACAAAGCCGTAAATTATGGTTACCTCGAGGAGACCAAAACACGAGCTTTTTCCACACTATAAGTAGAGGATGACTCACCGTTAATAAGTTTTCGGGTTTAGAGACTAACAAAGGCCAAGAAGTCTATGAGAAACCATAAATCACAGTATTAATAACACAGTACTATCACGACCTATTTACCTCTCAACCGGGTTATAGAGCCACAATAGTCAATGAAGCCATCTTGCCAAAGGTTACTGCAGACCAGAACGTCAAGCTCATATCAACACCCTTGCCAGAGGAAATCACGCCAGCTACCTTCTCAATCCATCCCTGCAAAGAACCAGGACCGGATGGTTTCTCCGCAGCCTTCTTCAAAGCAAAAAAATTCAAAAATTCTTCAAAACTGGAATCCTACCAACCAACATCAACAATACTCACATGAGGCTTATCCCGAAGATTTTAAATCCTAAACAAAATTATACATTTTAATTGTATACTAAAAAATATATTATATTAATAATAATTAGTTTTATATTTTTAAAATATTATCTTATTATATAAAGTTGAATCCCTCAAATATAGTAATCGATAGGACTGTTACAAGTGGCAATTTGATTATTTCATATGTTGACATGCATCAAAACATATTTATTTGTTAAAATCTTAAAATTATTAACAAAAAGGGAAAATTATAAAATTAATTTTTTTTAAAAAAAATGTTTTAAAATCAAATTATAAACAAATAATGATTAAAGTAGTAAAAAAAGTAGTTTACCTTTTTTCAAAAAAGTAAATTATAAATAAATAAATAAGGATTAAGTACTCAAAAATGTAAATTACCTTTTTAAAAGTAAATTATAAACCAAAAAAAAAAGATTAAGTAATCAAAATAGTAATTTACCTTTTCTAAGAAATCATCAACTAAAAAAATTAGAAACAATCACCTCTATATAAAGCTATATATTCTCTCATAATCTTTCATCAAACACAATAACACCACTTTAAAAATATGAAGTATATTTTGGGACAACAATATTGTCAAATTACCTTTGAAAATTTTCGATCTCGAAATTATGAGGATTTTGTACAAGTGATTTCTTTGGTATATTTTTATACTGATTAAAATTATATATATATTTTATTATATAGCAAATATTAAAATTATTATATTTTTTTATTTATAGATGTAATCGGCTATATTAAAAATATGAAAAAGACTGATGTTCGCAGCGAGGCTACACAAACTCTGTAAATAATAACTCTAACTTTATTGTTAGAAATGTATTTTTGTAAGAAAGTTATCTAAATCGGAACTTTTGTTTTTATGTTGTTCTTTCTCATTAAAGGTTATGTTTTTTTCCTAATGTTAATTTTATCTTCTATTTTTAGTTTTATGAAATTTTCATTTCTATTTTTCGTTTTCTCTATTGATTTATATTGGAATAAAATTAATTTCTTTTTCTATTTTTATTTTTCTGAAATTTGCTTATCTATTTTTTCTCAATTGATTTAAATCTGAAAAAGGTTAATTTCATATTATAAATTAATTCTCTTTTCTAATTGATTTAAATTGGATAAATTAAAATTTCTTTTCGATTTTAACTTTTCTGAAATTTCCTTTTCCTAATTTTCCTTTTATGAATTGATTTAAATTGAAATAAAATTATTTCATTTTCTATTTTTAGTTTTCAGAAATTTTAATTACTAATTTTCGTTTTATAAATTGCTTTAAATTGGAAAAAAATTTCAATTCCTTTTTAAAATTTAATTTTCTTTTCTAATTGATTTTAGTTGGAAAAGGTTAACTTATTTTTCTAATTTATGAAATTTCATTTTCTAATTTTTGTTTTCAGAATTGATTAAAATTGAAAATTTTTATTTGTCTTTTCTAATCGACTTTAACTGAAAAATTTTAATTTTCTGATAATTTAAGTTTTCTACTTAATTTAAAATTTTATAATAAGACATTTACAGTGAAGTTGAAATAATAGCAATAATATGAGTTAAACTAGCAGAACAATTAAAAGACAAATATCGTGTTATAGCAGTCGAAAGTGACAACATTGTTGTCATAATGATAAGTGTTTTAATTAAAAAATACTAGGGTGCAATTTGTTTGGTGGCATCTTCTAGAATTAAGTTTTATCTGAATCCTGATTTTGATTATGTTACTATCTTTCGGCAAAGGTAATATAATAGTTTCTTAATATTATTAAAAAAATTTCGTAAAACTTAATTACTTCAATTCAAATTAATATAAAAGTTTGTTTAACGTTAAATACGACTTTATTTAACATTGAGTCGCATCTATATTGTTTCTTGCAATATATATATCTATATTTGTATAACGTTAAATAAGTTATACTTATTTTTTAATATGTTTATTTCCATTTATATATCTTAATTTTCTATTTTGACTTCTAATTCGAATAATTTAATATTTTACAGAAAAATATATCATCACAGAAACAATGAATCCATCTAATTATTACAATATCATGAAAAGTAGCAATAAGGTCACTAAAATTTTTGACATGTGCTATAAAATTAATAATTTATATATATAAATAAATAAATAAAAATTAAATCTGAATCTTCAAAAAAGATTTATTATTTTCTTAAAATATATAAATTTTATTATCCTACCTTAATTCTTAAAAGGAAAGGAATATCTTTTTTTCCTTATAAATATAGAAATTTTAATAAAATTTTTTATTTAAAAAAATCTCAAACCAAAAGGATTACATATATTATTATAAAATAAATTATAATAATTTTTTTAGAGAATATAATTGAATAAATAAATTTAGAAAAAAAATTTTTAATGTAAATATTTTTTTATTTTAAAATATAGGCATCTAAATTTTTTTACAAAATTCATAAAAAAACTTATTTATTCATAAATTATATTTTAATTTTATATGGTATAATCATATTTAAAATCAAAACTATTCTTTATTTATAGTCTTTACTTTTAAGAATATTTATTGTTTTATGGCTTTTTCGTATTTCTTAACTACGGATTATAAAAAATCATTTTTAATTATTTAACATGAATTTTATTATTAATTTCTAATTTTTACCCACCTATTAGGCGGGTCCTTATCTAATTTTTTTAATAAAGAACAATGATAATATATAAAATTAAAAATCTCATTTTACATTTTGAAATGCTTTCATTGATCATTTTTGAGAGAAGTACACTAATGTATATTCTTAAGAAAAATATTTGATATTCAATTTCTTTGATGTAATGAAATTTCGTTCAGTTTAATATATTTAATTTTAGTAAAATTAAAAATTCATCTAGATTTTTTCCAAGAAATAAAATAAATGGAGAAAATAATATACTTTAAATATGTAAGGTTATATATAAGAAAGTAATAATTATTGAAATATAGTTGACTATTAGAATAAAATTTATTTATAGTTTAGAGAATTTTATTTTTGAAGTTAAAAAGTAAAATTAACCATTGAAGATGGTCTTATAATCCTAATCTTGGAAGGTCTAATAAAGAACAAATAAGAGAAAGAAAAAAGACAAAAGAACCAAGAGATAATCATATAAGTATTTGCGAAGACAATTTGGCTTCAGATTGAAAGTTGAAAGTATAATTACTGTTTTGCCTTTAATGAAATACAAAGAGGGTCGGGTAATTATGTCTTTTTGTAATTAATTAAAATAAATTAATTTTGGTTTTAATAATAATCAAATTAAAATTTAAACGAAAAATTTAAATGGAAAGATAATCTTATCAATTTTATTGTCATATCAAAAAAATATTTATCTGCCGAAAAATATTTATAATTTTAAATATAGTAAGAGAATCTTATATATATATTTATCACGTTATAAAAAAGAAAAAAATGGATTTAAACAATCAAAAAAAATATTCGGTGGTCTCGATTGTTATAATTACCTAAAAAGATTAGATTGTCGTTTCAAAAATATATTTATCTGCCGAAAAAATTTAAAATTTAAAATATAGGAAACGAATCTTCTATATATGTTTATCGGGTTATAAAAAAGGGAAAAAAATGGATTTAGACAATCAAAAAAAATATTCGGTTGTTTTAGTTATTATAATTTTCTAAACAGATAAGGAATTAAGCATGATATTCTGATATTCGTGTTTATTTTTTCAGAA
>OVBI01001962.1:0-25944 GCA_900406495.1 Sisymbrium altissimum | reverse complement strand
TATATATATAAGTGGTTTATACATATATTATCATTGGCTAACCGATCAACAAAGATGATGTAACATCTTTCGCTTCAATTAATATAATTAAATCTGTATTTCAGTCTCGCCGCTCGGGATAGAGGAATTCTACTGGAGACACACTACTACAAATGAAATGAACAATGACATTAATATTTCCGATTCGCCACTATAACATGTACGTATAAATAAGTGGGAAACAGAGGAAATAAATTCAACAAAAAATGGACCCACAAATTTATCTATATATTCATCCCAACCCCTCCCCTAAACTCCAAACAACACTCATCTACACTCATCTTTCACTAAAGTCTTTTACATTTATCATCTCTTTGTTTCTATTTTCGTCTCTTTTCATTATTAAATTATATATTTCCTCCAGAAAAAATATATTTTTCTTTCGTTTCCTGTGAGTACATGTCGCTAGACGGATCAGGAGGGATGGCTATGGCGGAGGCGTACACGGCGAGGAAGTTTCATAGAGAGAACATGAAGATTTTATCGGCACGCACAGCCACAACCGTAGCTGGTGGAATCGAAGGCAACGGTGGTGGAGGATATACCCGGTGGTTCTTCGGGAAGCTGAGCACCAAGAAAAACTCGGCCAAAGTTTGTGATCTTATAACTATAGAATAATCAGCTAAAATGGTCACATCCAAAAATATTTATCTAATCAAGGAATAAAAATTTAGGCTTTTTTATATCTTTCTTTTGGTTTACGTTATTTTCTGCTTCATGCATGTTTGGTAATGCCTATCGTACGAATTTATGTATGAATATATTGGTTTTACGAAAAAATGTATATAGAGTGAAGGTTTTTTGATAATTATTTAGAGTCTAGTTATTTTTGTTTTTTGATAAATTTTCAGAGTGGAGGTTTTTGTAAAGCTATGAGATTTTCTTTAACTTCTATAGCTCGTTGCTAATTTATCGTTTTATGATGAAACAAAGCATTTAACTTTGAAAAATCTTCATCAAAGTTATTGGGGAAATTGCAAAACTGCAATTTTTTGTGTAATAAAATATTTGAATAGATTATCCTAACTATCTGTTTGATATTAAAAAAAAAGATTATCTTAACGATCTAAAAAAAAAGAGAACTTTAATCTCCAGAGGTATTTATTTCACGTTAGGCAGCGAAAGAGAAACAAATATATCTGACGATGTTGTTCTACAGAAAAATATATCTAACGATTAGACTCATAACGTGAAGTTGTTTTTACAGATGATAAGTTTTAAGACCAAAATACAAAATATATATAAAGAGAAGTAAGGGTTAGAGTTGTAATGTATGCAAATTTATTCTCAGACCCACCATCTCTCCTTCCCGTAGCAAATCCGGATGTTCACGTAATTACCTGTTAAAGTCTAGATAAGCTTAATATCTAATCTATCCATTGATAACATCAGGATTTGATGTAATATCCAAATGTGCCGGACAAATAATATTTTGTGAATTTTACAAATATTAGATTGGTTAAAGGTAACTGAAAAAGTAGACGATCGATTAGCTGGATTTAATATGGTGTGTATATATATTCTATAAACAGCTAATTTTTTTTCATGGAATCGTGTTGGTGTGCCTCTTTACACCCTATCTAGGGTTTGATTCTCCAAATATACAAATTATTGGTACACGAATTTGAAGGTTAGAACATGCTCCAAGCATCGATCTTGTGATGGAAATTTCATCTTATATTGGGTGTTTTAATAACTAATACAAAATACTTTCATGTATAAACCTATCCTAATGTCTCTTCTACCAAACCAAAAAAAAACTATCCCAATCTCTAAGCATATCTTAGAAAAAAAGGCTCTTGGATTACTCAAAGAGAAAATACAACAAAAACTTACGTCACAAAACTTGGCAATATATTTGAACCAGTCAATTATATCCGTAAAGGTAGAAAGCGTAGTTACAGTTTTTTTTTGTAGCGGATTAACGTATTTTGGCAGGTTTTATTGAATAAAAAATGGTGATTATTGCCAAATGTAAGTATATAAGTCAAGAAGTTCGCTATGTCCTTGAGAAAACGCTTTTGTTTTTTGTTTTTTTCTAAGGCAAAAGGAAGTCTATTGTTCTAATTCTTTACTTTTGAGTCCTTGACAATCAATAACGACAGGATATACGATAAAAGAAAAAAAACATATTTTGTTGGCTTGCAGACAGTTCGGTGGCTTAGCCATAATCTCTTTAGATCTGGGAGTAGCCAGTAAAGATCTCCTTACGAGATATTAACGCTACTATTAGTATTATCACGGTATAGCAATATCCATGAATCGTAGTGACAAATACAAACACTGTTTAATTAATATATTTTTTCCTGAAGAAAATGTCGGTATACATTTCCACGCAACGTTAATTTTTTATGATGGCAAGCAAGAAATTAAAAGCATGAAAATGTTCATGAGATTAACAACTAACTTTTTGTGGCGGGCCCAAAAGACCTTTACGAAGTTCGGGATTAATTAGCCCTAATCTGCGTAGACTTGGAACTAGCCGGTAAATACATCCTTATGAGATATTAACACTACGTTATAGCAATATACATTAGCTATTGTCAGATGAACGTCAAAATTCAGTTTGAACGCCATTGATGCATAAAGGAGCTAGTGTGTGGATGATGTGTTACACGAGTTAGCGTGTCAATGGGTAATAAAAACTAAAAAGGCATCAAAATCAGGTCCGTAGAAAAGACTAAAAATTTCTATAGCTAATGACTTAGTTTACAAACTTGGGGCTTATATACGTAACCGTGACGAACCATTTTATAGGTAGTTCAATGGTTGAAGAACTTATGGTTATGGAATTTTACACTGTAACTTCAATCAGGTGATAGCGTAAAATTTACAGTGTAAAATTCCAAGATGAATAAATCAGTCATCGTAGACTATTTTATTGATCTTGGTATTAGTTTTGATTTTGGTTCGCCAGTGTGATAGCGATTAGCGGACTCGTGGGGCGATAGACGGTGGAAGCTACGAGACGACGAGCCTAGAAACATTTTGATATAGACACGAGTTTTCACTTAACCTGCCTTTCTCATGTGCACTTGCTACACGACAAGTCGACAATATATAAGCAAATCTTATGGGCTTCAAGAGCTAAGCCCAACTCCACTCTTTAGGCTTTTTGGTTTGCACTTGAATGGCACCATATTTAGTTGTGTTTACTATGACAAAAACATATTGTATTTCACTAATCGAAATTATGAAATATGTATTAACCTAATTCTGAATTTGAAAGATAAATGCTTTGCTCGTCATGTAAAAAACCCAAATGTTACAGTAAAGTTTACGAAAATGTTATTCTAGAAGAAACATATTCATTTAGTTCCGCTATATTTTCCTTTTTGCATGTCATCGACCAATATGAATAATGAATCTTATTCTAAGGATTGAAAACTATATATATGAATCTTTATTAAAGAAAAACCAAAGTATATTGGAAAAAAGAAAAGAAATAAGCATGCTTGTCTCTGTCGAACACACAGATTTTATTAGACAAGTGGTGCCAAACTAATTAAAGAATGAATCTATGATTAGGCAGAAAAAGGAACGAAAGGAAGATTTTAATGAAAAAAAAAATGTTTAGCTTTCAGTGTTGGGTAGGTCATTAAAGGTCCAATTATTTCTCATTAAGCCAACGGAGTGGCACTTAAAAGATGCCCACTGCATTAACATTGGAGACCCTTTCATATTAAAGCGAATAAATCAATAAAAAATTATTAAAGCATTAATCTTCCACACTTTGTGTTGTGTTCCATAAAATGCGACCTGATTTGTAGAAAAAAACTATTCAATATTTCGAATAAAAAACAACAATAAAAATTTGACTACAAAAACGTTCTGACAAGTACATATATTTAATTGACATAAAAATGAATTAAAAATGATTAAAAAAAAGTAAATGATATGTCAATTATTGAGCAGTTTTGTTTTTCTCTTCAAATACAAGAAAACGAATATATAAGAAGGAAGAAATACAAAGGTGTGTGTGTCTATATGGGATTCAGATTCTATATGTTATTAAAAACGAATAATTCTTACAAAAACTGTGGAGCCGTCTGGAATATTCCCTTCAGCAGTGACGTGTCGGCGGGCTATGAGATTCCAGCTCACCACCGGTGGGTGACGTCACTTACTTCACGCGTACGTTAGACAAACTAGCGCATGCTAAAGGTCAGCTTTTTTTTTTTTTTTTTTTTTTTTTTTTTTTTTTTTTTTTTTTTTTTTTTTTTTTTTTTTTTTTTTTTTTTTTTTTTTTTTTTTTTTTTTTTTTTTTTTTTTTTTTTTTTTTTTTTTTTTTTTTTTTTTTTTTTTTTTTTTTTTTTTTTTTTTTTTTTTTTTTTTTTTTTTTTTTTTTTTTTTTTTTTTTTTTTTTTTTTTTTTTTTTTTTTTTTTTTTTTTTTTTTTTTTTTTTTTTTTTTTTTTTTTTTTTTTTTTTTTTTTTTTTTTTTTTTTTTTTTTTTTTTTTTTTTTTTTTTTTTTTTTTTTTTTTTTTTGGCTTAGAGGGAAAAAAAGAGACATCGACTTTTCTTATCTCTCATCAGTCGATTTGTTTTCTCCCGGTGCTTTTGTCGTTCATCGCTCGTTTACTTCAACTTGCTTATTATTCTACGCTCATTCGACTAATCAAAGCAAATACAATATATATAAAAAAGGAAAGAAAACAAAAGAAAAAAATAAAAATATCTTTGCTTTTGCTTCTTCCTCTCCTTTCAATGATGTGTACGCTTCACCTCTAAGTTTTGACCAAAAGTTTCGTCATTTCTCTTCTCTCTTAAAAAACGGAATATACCCTAGAATGCGTTTCAACTGGAGATTCACTGTTCATCTCTTCCCTTCGTCATGAGTTTCTCTGCTTATCAATGGTTTGTTGTTTTGGTTTGGTTGTTTCCTTTTTCTGCGTTTGTTTTGGTCTAACTTTCTGAATTTATGGGTGTTGCTTTAATTGGCTATGTTTCTTCAAAGACACAATCTTGTTGGAGTTTGGTCTTATTTTTGTAGTTTAAAGTTTTAACCTTTAATAGCTAAAAAAAAGTCTGAGAAAGTTTGTTACTGTTTATGGTTTTGTGTAATTTCAAAGGATATTGATTCGATTTTTATTTATTTATTTGATAAAGTGAGCTTAGAAACACTGTTTATTCTTCTCTCTCTTTCTTCTGCTTGTGCCTTGAGCTTTGTAGTTATTGATTTACAGATGATGAGCTCTTCTTCTTCTACTACACAAGTTGTATCATTCAGAGACGTGGGGATGTATGAACCTTTCCAACAGTTATCTGGTTGGGAAAATGCTTTCAACACTATTAGTGGTAGTAATCAGAACAACAACAACAACAACAATCAGAGTTCTTCCACAGTTCTTGAAGTGGATGCTAGAGCAGATGCAGATGATAACAACAATAAGGTTAGATTTGTATTCCTTTTCTTCTTAGATTCATGTTTTAAGACTGGTGGTTACTTGTTTGTTGAAGTAGTGGTTAAATTTACGCGCAGGCAAATTATACTTCTTTGTATAACTCTGTTGAAGCAGAACCTTCTAGTAATAATGATCAGGACGAAGACCAAATCAATGATAAGGTAAACAACAAGAGTTTTAGCATTTCGATAAGAGAGTGATAGAAACTAGAGTGTTTGTTGTTGTTGTTGAAAACGTCGTAAACTCTTCCTCTCCATTTTTAATCTTTAAAGGAAGAGACACGGCGTGATGACATGAATTGTTGTTGTTCATTCTGTATGCACAGATGAAACGGCGATTGGCTCAGAACCGAGAGGCTGCTCGCAAAAGTCGTTTGAGAAAGAAGGTAAGATCAAGAAAGGTCCCTTAGTGGAATTTGCTTGTGGTAATGAAGAGAAAAAAAAGCTTATACAGAGTTTATGTCTATGCCTTTAGGCCCATGTCCAGCAGTTAGAAGAAAGCCGGTTAAAGTTATCACAGCTCGAGCAGGAACTTGTAAGAGCTAGGCAGCAGGTGAGCTCAAGCTGGTCTTTTATTTGTTTTTGGGTTCTGTGTTCACCAAAATTTATCTGTTTTCATGTTGACTTAAGTGATTTTGTTATCTTTTGTTTCAGGGATTATGCGTACGCAATTCATCAGATACTAGTTATCTTGGACCAGCTGGGACCATGAACACAGGTTGGTGTTAGCATTGCTTAATCTCTTTATCCTCATTCCTCGTATAACTTAAAGAAGTAATCTTCTCAATGAAACAATTTTCAGGGATTGCTGCATTTGAAATGGAATACACACACTGGCTAGAAGAACAAAACAAGAGAGTTAGTGAGATTCGAACAGCGCTCCAAGCGCATATCAGCGACATTGAGCTCAAAATGCTTGTTGATATTTGTTTAAACCACTACGCAAATCTCTTCCGCATGAAAGCTGATGCTGCAAAGGCCGATGTGTTCTTCTTGATGTCGGGAATGTGGCGAACTTCAACTGAACGCTTCTTCCAGTGGATTGGAGGTTTCCGCCCATCTGAGCTGTTAAATGTAAACCTTTATTTACCTTTACACGTTACAGCCTTGACTCGTCAGAACACAATCTCACTGTTCCTATTATTTGTTTCAGGTTGTGATGCCATACATTGAGCCCTTAACCGATCAGCAACTCTTAGAGGTGCGAAACCTCCAACAGTCATCTCAGCAAGCAGAGGAGGCTCTCTCTCAAGGCTTAGATAAACTTCAGCAAGGTTTGGTCGAAAACATAGCAGTTGACATAAGACTTGTTGAGTCTGTGAATCACGGGACTCAAATGGCTTCAGCCATGGAGAATCTTCAAGCATTGGAGGGTTTTGTCAACCAGGTAACACACCCGTACTCTCCGTGATCTTCTTCAATCCATAATCTTTCGGTTTCATAAAACTCCTGGCAAGACCAAGAAAGCTTGTGTCTTTTACTCTGTCTGCATAAAAGCATTAAAACTGTCTATTTCACACAACGGAACCTCTCTCTTGGAACAGGCGGATCATCTGAGAAAGCAGACTCTGCAGCAAATGAGTAAGATCTTGACAACAAGACAATCTGCTCGAGGCTTGCTCGCTTTAGGAGAGTACTTCCACAGGCTTCGTGCTCTAAGTTCTCTTTGGGCAGCTCGTCCACGAGAACACACTTAACAAGCTTAGGAGTCAAAACAAAGAGAACAGAAGCACAAGGAAGACGAGTCAAACCTCGAATGATGTTAGCTAGGGACTTGTTTATCTGTGAGAAAAAAGTGTTTGGAGATGCAGAGTGATTGATTCTCCATTAGAGCATCATCGTCCTCATTGATGTTTTGGTTTTGCTTAAATGAATTCTTCAGAGAAATGAATAAAGAAGATGTAAATTTTGGGTGGAAAACATTTGAAAAATAAGGCTCTTTATATTTGTATAAAATATATAGGGTTTGCAGCTCAATATGTCAAAATTCGTGTCCAACATCTAAATTTATTTATTTCCAAATAACTCAGGGAGTTGTTACTTTGCGTTACTGTAAAACTCAGGGTTGATTACTTGATTCGGTTTAGAACATTAATCGAACCAAAAGGCGTACTGTATATGGTGATGGTGGTGACCTTTGTAGGGGCTTTGAGTAAAGAATGCACTTCTTTCGTTTGTTTTTCTCTCACAAAGCGCTTTTGTCCCCATCGTTGTCTTTCTACCTACTGTCTTCACTAACGGAGAAAGGAAAAAAAAGAGCGCCAAAAAGTCTCCACTTTTCATTTCATCATTCTTATGTGGTGGTGAAGAACAATTCTCCGTTTACTCGGAATATTGAATTTCTCTGCTTGTCAGTCAAGGTTGTTTTTTACTCTTTGTATTATCTCTGGGGTTTGTTGGACCTTTGCTGGTTGAATTGTCAAACACGTTTTGTACTTTCTCGAATTCTTCAAACTTTGAAAGTTGGGGTCAAAGGTTAGAACTTTATAGCTGTTTAATTCTTGTGTTCGTGAGCAGTTTGTAACACTTTGGGATCATGATTTATTCTAGTGATCGTGTGAGCCAGAAACTCTCTTTCTTCTCATTTATACTTTGTGCCTTGAGAATTTCTTTAAACCTGAATCTGTAATTATTGACTCCAAATCTTACAACTAGAACTAAACCACACCGGCGATTACGTCCTCTTGTAGAATATGTATGCGTCCCGAGCAATGTTGGTCCGATTTGCAAAAAGATTAGGAGGCAGATGTTAAGAGACGGTGTGAGCAAAGCTCTTGGTCACACTCACATAGCCTAGTAGAAGTAGGAAGCAAAGTTCATTAGTTCTGATGGGTGATGAGTCTTTGTGGTCAAAGCTCTTGGTCACACTCACACACCTGCTCACAACAACCTCTCCCTTAAAAATCGTAGACACAAGAGAGAGGTTCAATCAGGATTTTTGTGGTCCAACATCTCATACATGTTTTGGTTTGTCTAAATGACTTCAAGAAAATGAATAACGAATGTAAACTTGGGTGAACACATGTAATGTACTTAGAGAAATAAGGCTCTTTATATGGATACATATATAAGGTGTGTAGTTTTCATATGTGAGAATTGTTTGTGGGGGAAGACTTCAAATCTTTTCGTTTGTTTTTCAGAAAGCGCTTTTGTCGTCATCGTTTTTTTGTTTCTGCTTTCTTCGCTAATGGATTAAGGCAAAGAAAGAAGAAAGCTAAAAAGAGATAAAGAAATAAAAAAATAAAGAATGAAGAAAGAAGAGAGCCAAAAGACATAAAGAAAGAAGAAAACAAAAATGTCTCCACTTTTCTCACTAAGTTTTCATCATTGTGGTGGTGAAGATCACTTGGCCGTTCAATGGGGAAATATCTTTGCTTATCAGTGAAGGTTGGTGAGATTTCTTATTACCGTATGTATATGTTGTTCTTGCTTGTTAGAACTTTTCTGGTTTTATTGGTAATACGTTTTGTAATATCTCGAAAGTCAAACTTTGAGAGTTGGGGGGGTCTTCTTATCATCTGTCAAAGGTTTAAACTTCACAGATAGGAACTTAAGCTGTTTATTGTTGTGTTACTGTGAGCAGCTTGTAAGTTTTGGGATCTCGATTGATTCTAGCGAGTGTGGGCCAGAAACACTCTTTCATCTCTCTTTTAACTATGCTATGCAAATATTCTCCAAGCCTGAATCAGTAACTATTGATGCAGGTTAGGAACTTGTGCTATTTGTGTAGGTGCTTATAGGCTAGTTGAAATTGTCAAAGCTTGAGCAGGGACTCAGAAAAGGTTAGGGCAAAGTAGCAGCAAGTGATGTCAATCTTGGTTTTCTCTTATTGTGTTCATCAAAATTTATCTGTTACATGCTAACTTTTCAATGATTCTTAATTTTCCAAGTGATTACCAGTTATCTAGGACTATGAACACAGGTTGGTGATATCATATAAAAGTAAATCTTCAGTGTCTTAAAAGAAGTAGTTCTCAGTGAGGATTTTTTTTCCAGGGATTGTTGCATTCGAGAGGAAATACGGGCTCTGGCTAGAAGAGCAAAACAGGAGAGTTAGTGAGATTCGAACAGCGCTCCAAGCTAACATAAGTGACGTTGAGCTCCAGATACTAGTAGATTCTTGCTTGAACCACTACGCAAGCCTCTTCCGTATCAAAGCTGATGCTGCAAGGGCTGATGTATGCTACTTGTTATCAGGCGTGTGGCGAACTTCAACTGAACGCTTATTCCAGTGGATTGGAGGTTTTCGCCCGTCCGAGCTGTTGAAAGTAAACCTCAAGTCTGCTGCGGACTTTTACCTATATATATCTTACAGTCTTCACTCTTTAGAACACAACTCAAAAACGCTTTTAAAGTCGTCCTTATTTTTTGTTTCAGCTTGTGTTGCCACACCTTCCGCCACTAACCGATCAGCAACTCTTGGAGGTGGGAAACCTCCAACAGTCGTCTCAGTATGCAGAGGATGCTCTCTCTCAAGGGATAGATAACGTTAAGAAGGTTTTGGCTGAAAGAATAGCAACTGATATAACAGTTGTTGAGTCCACGAATTATGTCGCTCAAATGGCTGCAACTGTGGAGAATTTTCAAGCACTGGAGGGTTTTGTGAACCAGGTAAGTAACGTACAGTACACCTTATTCTTCATATTGTCAGGAATTAGCTCAGTATTTAATTTGTGCATATGCAGTCTCCATGAACTCCCCTATTCCCAAATATATCTTCATTATCATTTGCTTTCCTAATGCTTTACGAACATTCGAATTGGGGAGGATTTGGACATACAAACTATGGTTTTGGCGAAAACCAAGCAAGCAAGTGTCGTTTGTCTGTATAAGCATTCAGACTGTATGTCTTATGATTGGAATATCTCTTGTCTCTCTGTGGAACAGACGGATCATCTGAGGCAGCAGACTCTGCAGCAAATGAGTAAGATCTTGACGACCAGAGAGGCTGCTTGGGGCTTGCTCGCTTTAGGAGAGTACTTCCATAGGCTTCGTTCTCTTAGTTCTATCTGAGCAAGCTTGTCCATGAGAACCCACTTAAACAAGTTATGAGGCAAAACAAAGAGAAAAGAAAAAGGCAAAAACACGAGAGTCAACATATGTATAACGTTAGGGAATCGTTCGTTTTCATGCTTCCCTCAGACAGTATTTGTAGTTGTACAAGGATACTCCACTAGAGCATCATCTATCTCATTAATGTAATTGGCTTGCTTTGATAAATAAGGCACCTTATATGTAACGCACAGGTGTATGTTGTGAAGTGCTTCTGTTATACTTTTCCATGGTTTTAGCAAATGATGATATACCAAAACTAAGATTAGAGATTTCTTTAAACTTGTATTAACAGTGTCATGTTCAAACATTAGAGATTGTCAAAAATCAAATCATTTTGAAGAGTAAACCAGGAAGAGAAGAGAAACAGACCAATGGTGAGGAACTGGCAAGGTACAGAGATTGTAAGAAAATCAGTCAGTTATCAAACAGGACAAAGGTTAGACTCTGTTTGATCACCGCACTCGCTCTCTATTGATCACCCCACACGCTCACTTCATGGTCTATCAACGATTCATTTCTAGCCGCAGAATCCTCCAGATTCTCATATTGTGAGGAAATTCATGAGATCTTTTAGTTTATTCTGTTGAAACCAGAGCATCTTATGAGTTGATAGTAGTGAAAACATTAAGAGATTGTTTCGTGACATAAAACACAAACACAAAAAAAAACTTACTACCAATCAGGAATTTGGTAAGCATCTTCTATGAGATCTTGAAATGTGTATCTCATCAGCTTATAGTTTTAGGAGCATTGAGGCTGACCTCTTCTCTCTCCAATTGCTTCTTTCTTCTTCACCATCTCCAGGTATGTCTTCATGATCTTTTTGTCTAACTCGTAATATACTTCCATTTTCTTCAAAGGTCTCATATCAAGATCAATGAAATGTACCTGCCAACATATAGCTTAGTGTATGAGAAGCAATTCAACAAAAAGCAAAGATTTAAGTATATCAGGAGGTGAAAATACTTACCTTGTAATCAAATTCTTGTTTTGCTGATTCAAGATGCAGATTACTGTGAGAAGAGGATCTTGAGATCCCATCGTCTGTTGATCTAAAGCTTATCATTACACTACAATCCTTTGCAGTGGCAGATATTAAGAAAGCCTTCAAAACATTCACTTTCTCATCCAGGGGAATCGTATGCATGGAACTAAATTGATCTGTTGATAAGGTTGTACTCTTCTCCAACTCTTTGCACACTCTACATGGCTGGTCAATTAAGTCATAGTACACGTGAATTGCTCCTTCGATATTATATCTGTCGAGCTTTTGAACGTCTAGAAGCTGATCTAGGACTCCAGATGCGTATACAGTTTCTGCAACAAGCTCCATGAAATGATTTGCACGTAAGCCATCCTCGGTCTTGATGATATCTTTGAGTAGATGCTCAAAAGCCTGTTCAACCTTTGAGGTTGTTTTGCATATACCACCACCCAAGCCTCCAAATACAAGAGAACCATTCAAAAACACGCGGAAATTGTTCTGAGGAGTCGCATAGAGAGCTCTTATTGCTTTGTGTATTCTATCTTTCGATCCAGAGAAAAGGTCCAAAGGATCATATTCACTGATTTCTGAGATCTGAAACACAAACTTTAACGTGTTAGGCTCAGAAGTTGGATTGTGAATCTGATGAGATTCAAAGGGACGCGTAAGAGAAAGTACCTCGTTTTCTTGAAGCTTCAGAACTTGGTGCATTTCGAAACGAGTGATACTCTTCTTGATAACATTTTCTTCTGCTATGAAACTTGAGGATGGAAGAAATCCACATTTTGGCTACTTCATCAGAGCAAACACGGCAATGTATATTAGCGGGAAAATGTATCAATTTTCTAACGGAGAAAGAAGGAAAAGAAAAGCAAATAGTAATGATCAAGAACACCTTTATTTCAACACTTAAGCATGGTTTATCCTCAACACGACCTGAAGCAGAGGAGAACATTAACGTGACATGTATGCATTAACCAAAAAACCATAGCTTAAATCAAGGTGAATACCGTGGGAGAAAAGTGTCAAATCATCCATCAGAAGAACGGAATTGCGGTTAGTATCCACGCTTGCTGCATCAGCTCGCCAAGAAGGTCGCTGAGATGTCACAATGTTCTCAACAGACTCAAGAAACTCCTTTGCTACAAGAAGACGCATCTGCACAAGTTTGCAATAAGAAGACCTCGAGACACAAAGATCCCAAATGCATAGTGTTCCATATCATGTTTGACAAACAAAAGTGAAGAGGGAAACATACTCCAGGATTGACATGTTTATGACCCAACAAAGGTCTCATGACATGTTTGACAAACAGAAACTCCAAAATCTCCTTGTTCTGGCAAGAAACAAGGTCCTTAATCTCTCCCCAAATAAGCTTTTCATGAGTCGTAAGACCATTTTTACTTGTGTCTCCATTTTCTTCTTTCCCATCATTTGGCATTTTTTGTATTCTCATCATCTTTCCTAACTTCACACATTACACAAAAGAAGAGAAAATAATGTAGAATCAATCTTAACTACTTCACAATCCCAAGATGATCAGTTTAAGAAAATATTCAAAATATTGAAATGAAACAAAGAAGAAGAGAAAATGGAAGAGACTAACGAAAGTGGGAGAGGATCCAGTGTAAGCGAGAACCAGATTTACAGCTCCTTCTCCTCTATACGACCAATCAACTGCATCCTTTGGTTCCAAACCAATCTCAGTCTCCATCTGAATCAAAACACCAACACAGGAAACAAAAGTCGTATTTTAAAAATCGTTTTTACGTAAAATCAAATACTTAGTGCAATGATCAAATCTAAACAAAACAAAATTTACGTACATCTAATTATGAAAACAATGAAGCAGGCTTGCAATAAGAATTCTCTTCCCCAGAGTTTCAGCGAACAACGATCTAACCCAAAAAATTGAAAAGCAAAAGAGCACTCTGAAAAATATTATGTGTTGCAGCGAGATATTAAGATCAGGAACTAATCACGAATGATCTCGATCAGTGTCTAATTCCAACACTAATAAGAATTTGTTATATAATTCTACAGATTTATTTCTTCGCTCGAACGGAAGTAACAGTATGAAAATAAGATTGAGTGTGTTTTTATTAAAATAACCAATCAGGTTTAATTATAAGGGACGTGTAAGTATAATAACAACGTTAAAGAAGGGATGAATCTAATAGTTGGTGACTTGTGTAGTAAGAGAATAAGCAGAGGATTATTTTAACTTTTCTCATACAATATGATTATTTGTTAGGAATTTTTTTCTGTTATCATACGAACAATCATTATGAACTATAGAATAAATAATTAAAATATAGCTGGAGGAAGAAAATGCTTAAACAAGCTTTCTTTTTAAAATGCTTAAAATTAGGCGAAGTTGAAGGTGTTAAGAATAGAATTAACCAAGTCGCCCCATATATAAAAGTTTGAAGATTTCGTAAATGAGAGTATGTGTCCAGTACCGGTTTTTTGAGCTTCGATTGTCCACATAATTTCCGTGGAAATTGAATTTTGTTGTAACTTCATGCGAGGATTAGAAAGTGAAGAAGACCGGTTAAAGAGAGTAAACCGGGGGTGAAAAGAAGACAAGAGATCAGGTGGTGGGAAAGACCAATGATGAGGAACTGAAGAAAAGACAGAACAGAAGACAGTGTCTTAAACATCAGTCTTCTTCTTCATCGGGAAACTCTATCTTTCTATCTTAGCTGTACTTACATTTTTCTCCGTACCTTTTATTCTCTCTTATTGGCTTCTCTTTTTCGATAACTTAAAAAAAAAAATTACAGTACATTTATTTACTACTCTTGTTTCTTCCTGAATGACGTCGTTTCTCAATTGTTTCTCTTACATGGATTTTGTGTATCAACTCAATTTTTTTTAAGTGGTAGATAGAAGAAGATCGCTGGATTTAAGGTAATATATATAAGTCAATTCAAAATCAATTACGTATAAATACAATGTTAGCTGTTTGCACCATATGGTATATCGAATATTAGCTGTGATGTTTCTCTTCCCTTTTTTATTTTGCACTTCTATTTTTCGAAATCTGTATTCAATGTTTCTATCTAAAGGAGATTACGATTCGATTTTTAAAATATTTTATCTTACAAGTGTTATCTCTTTTCCATAGTATTCAGATTCACCCGGCCAGATAAATTCAAACTTGCGAAAAAAAACATCACTAACGTACCGACAAAACTATTAACCCACTAAAAAAAGTTTAAATATCCTAGAAAAACCCTCAACGAAGATAAATTACACTCTGGAAACAAATTAACTTTTTATGAAAAACCCTCTGATATTCATATAATTTAAGCCGATAGTTTCTTTAAACTCTCTGCGATAGTAATATTTGTTTTCCGCAAAAAAAAAAAAAGACGAAGCTACTAAGGACTAATTAACAAAAAACAATCAACTAAGGACTGGTCTGATCTCTTGAACTCTCATACCAACAAAACATGACTTCAAACACTTTCCTCTCGGCGATCCTCCTCCTCCGACCATCCCTCCGCTCTCCACCACTGTCTCCTCCACCACCGCCGCTAATATAGCCTTCCTATATCCATCTTCATTACCACCATGCACATTGCCCTTATCATCATGATCATAGTTTTGGATAACACAATCATCCACATGATCACCATCATCAGGGGCTGTAATGATAACACTCTTTTCAACATTATCCGCCAGATCATCCAAATCATCCCCCACCCCGTGATGACCATTATCATCACATTCATGATCATGCTCATCATCATCTTGATCACATTCATGCTCATCATCATCGTGATCATAATCATGATCATCATCATCAGACTGGTAATGAGAGGGTTCTTGGGGAAGTTCGAAAACGTCGTCATCAAGAGGAACAAGGTGGAGAGTGAGACGGCCATTGGATCTATGCGCACGGAAATACTCGTGATGACGAACCTTCTCTTCTCTCAGGATAAGCCTCCCGTCGCTCGTCACCACACGCTTCAGAACCCACGGCATGTGCGGGAGAAGATTTTCCGTCTGAGCAAGCAACGGTATCGGCGGAGGAAACTCACGCGCCGCCGCAGCTCTAGCTTCTCTTTCCTCTCTCCTCCTTCCTCCGTAACGATACCGGCTCATTGACTCGGGGACGGAGACGACGTCATTTTCTTCTTCGGCGGAGAGGATGTCGAAGCAGCTCTCTGTTCCGATGTAGTCTCCGACGGCGGAGGAAGAGGATGATGACGTGCGGGAAAGGATGGATGACGTCAAGAAAGGTATGGTTTGATCGGAGTTGACGGAAAGAGACTGATCAGAAGAAGAAGAAGTAGAAGCCATGGATGATGATGAGTAGGAGCAGGAAGAAGAGGCTCTCTCCATATTGAGGATTTTAAATAAAATAAAATACAAAACCCAGTTTTTTTGTTGTTGGGTTTTGTTTTTATTTTTATTTTATTTAATGGGATGTTTTAGAGTTGCATGGAGAGATTTTAAATAGGGAGACAGCTATATGAAGGTGGTGACGTCATGGAAGGGATGGTCTCTGAGATATTATTGAGAATCTGTGACATTTAATGTTTTTTTTCCTGTGAATGGAAAAAAATAGTGAAGATGTATGTTAGACCAATATAGACCCAACTAAAACAGCTTTGCTAACAGGTTCGTCGAATGTGTCATCATTACCAAATTATAAAACCAGTGCATAATCGATAACGCCTCTAGAAGTTTCTTAGAAATTCTATATATTCTTCACACCTTTTATTTATCCAATGAATCAATTTCTTCTGTTAACTATTAGTAGCAAATGAGTAAAAAATGCATATAACATATTTATAGTCTATTTTAAAAAACATCTTTTAATAAATAACATAAGAATATTCAAAATTGTGTAAAGTATATTTCACAATACCTATACGATTATTATATATCACCCAAAAAATAAAATTCATCAATAAAAGTATAATATTAATTATTTATATAAACTGTATATGTTTTAGAAGCAGTGTATCTAAAATTTCAAAGTTATTAAACCCTTTTCAAAAAAATTTGTTTTTCAAAGTTTTAAGATTTGTTTTCTGCAGTGGACAACTTAAAATTTACAATCGTATATTTATAGCTATAGCTAAAACAAAACTAAAACTCCAACAAATTTTATTAAAATAAGAAAAAAAAACTTAAACCGATAATTGATTAGTGTAGATCACAAAGCTGATGCAGAAATTAAGATCTTTCGAACAACATAAACTTAAATAAGATTTATAGAGAACAAATTTTATAACAATATACAAAAACATTCGAAAGCAACCATTAAATTTATGTAAGATAATTGAAGCAATTTAAACGAAAAATGAAAATATATAATCAATAATAAGAAATTATGATCCTTCAGAACGTTTAAAGACTAAAAATTGATTTAAAATACTAATAAACGGTAAAAATAAAGAGAGACTACAGCCAAAATCTGTTGCCGAAGACTCAAAAGTGTTATAAACGTTATAATAAAAACAAAAAAGCTACACGTTTTCTGATTCTCGCCTCATAAAGCTTTATTTTGTTATCTTTTTTCTAATAATATTTTCTCTATGCTTTAATCAGATTCTGTCCATTCATGAACGCAAAAAAGCAACAACGATCACGAAATAAACAAGTTGTTGACTGATTAATTAAACTATTATATGTTTGAATAAATATAAAAATCATAAACGCATTGGTCAAATCGAACAAGCTACGCGTCCTTTATTTTAGAAAACGAAGCCGACTTCCAACAAATGTTTTTTTCCCAGAATTTATTATGTTTTTCTGCAACTATCATTCTCAGGATTCAAACAACGATTTAAACCCAAGTTCTAAAAGGAAAAAAAAAAGGAATAATCACGACGATTCCTATGTTACGTTGTTTCTAGGTATTGACGTTTAAAAATAATTGATTGAGATATCAAACGAACCCTAATCAGAAATCAAACGAATCGTCGTAAATCATCAATCAAATAAAATATTTATGAAACACGTAACAGATTGAATGTAAAGATTAAAATGAAATAAATAATATGACCAAGGAGATGTACAATAATTTATAAGAATTAAATCGAGTAATTAATTACCTGTATACATGGATAATTAAGCAAACGAGGTTTCTTCTCCGAGGCTTGAAGGATGAACGTTACGCGAACTTTTGTTCTCTTATACACGCACCCACAACGAAGCAGAAGAGAATTTAATTCGTCGAAACGGAATCGATAAGATATACGATCAATTAATTCGATTTTTTAATCTTTGGGATTAAGGAAAGAAATCAAGAAATAATAATTGGAATTTAGAAACAAAAAAAAAGGAAAGAAAAAATGCTTAACATTAGGCGAAGTCGGAGGGATTAAGATTAGGATGTTTAACCAAGTCGGCCGTTCCTCCCTCGCCTGCTGTAAATCCTTAATCTTTCCTAATTTTTAGGGTTATGGATAAGACCTTTAACTATTTTACAGCATGACCATGGTAAAGAAGTTTTTTAGGAATTTATAATATTCATTATTCTCTCATCCAAGGGATAATGGCTTAAACGGATAGCCACAATGACAGAACTTCCAAAATAAATAAATTATATAATGGATTAAGATAAAATTATTTATGGAAGTATCAATCCAATTAAAATTGTATACTTAGGATGGGTTATCCGATCGATAATATAAAGTTATATATTTATATTATTTTACAATACCTAAGATTGTAAAATTTGATATCAATTATAAAAATTCATTTATGTAGATTCTATATTTTCTTATTTTAAGTTTTGATTATTTATTTATGTATTTAGAATATCTATTGGAATTCATAAAATGAATCCAATATATGAAAATAAAATGATTTTAAGAGACGGTTGTGTACGTCCAGATTTTAATGCATAATTTAGAATCAACATCACAATGGATTATGTTCAGATGTGTTAGTAAACCACAATAAGTACATAATAACTTTACAAGTCCGTATATCTATTTAGTTGTCGGTTTACTAATGCTTAGCTTAAATAGTTACAATTTAATATATATTTTTTTTACCATATGTAGGTTATCGAAATATATAAACAGATTGAGTTTTAGGGAGAAAATTCAGACACGCGACTCTTCAGATAATAAGAGAAATTTAGGTATAAGTACTCCAAAATTTGAAAGCTCAAAAGCGCGATAAAAATAGATGGAACAAGAATCCAAGAAAAAGTTTCAAGAAAATCAGAGTTAAACCACTATTACTGATCACCAGGAAGAGTCCTAAATTAATACAATGTCTGGATCACCTGAAACGAGCTAAATTGACAATATCAACATTATGTACCATTGTAGTATCAGCTTTTTTTTTTTGTTAGTTACTAAGTATAGAAATTTATGATCTGTAGAAGTCGGTGAAGAAACAAATAAATTCAAAACTGGTGAAGTTTATAATGTATTCAATAGTTTACTTACCAGGTTCGACAAACGGAAGTGCTGCCACAAGCTGTACCGAGATCAACGTTATCTGAAAGTGAAAAACATTTTAAAGAATTTTGAGAATAAAGTCAAATGTGATGAGATGAGCTCTCCGGATATTTTTCTCGTTAGATAATAGTAGAAGTGTTATTGTGAATAGAATAAGCATTTTTGTTTTTGATGATTCCCAAAGCAGCTTATTATTATTAGTCAAAAGCTAAGAAATCGAGAACACAAAAACAAAAGAGATAATAATATATATAATCATCAACGTGCCATTTTGGAATATGGACGAGCGAGATCAATCGAATTGATGATACTCAAAATCGTGAACACTAAAAAGGATCGAGCTTTCCTTTTGGGTTTTCCCCCTAGATGCACTATATTCATGAAAGAAATCAAGCGAAAAGCCAATCATATAGCATGAAATTCATAAACTTATAATGCTTAAAAAGATATATATATATATATATATATATTACGTACTAGAACGCATATTCAGAATATTACCGGCGATTTGGAGAATGTTTATCAATCCATGTACCCAAATAACAATGTTGGCTTCAAGATTTTCATTGCATTCGAGCTTTGACGTCCATTTTACGTGTGCTGCGCGATACATATTCTGTTCTACTGTTCTACAAGTTTGCTTCTAAGAGAGCATGTGAGATTATTAAAATCAGGCCTAAGTCATCACTGGATTTCTTGTGGGCCGGGGATGAGCAAGCAATATCGCATGCAGGTTCTTGTCACATTATTGATCACCTTAACTCTAATCTTTTAACATTTTCTAGGCTAACGAAGGACCACCACAGGAGAGAGATAGATTTTACCTTGGACCAATACTTTTTTAGCTAGGGTCCATTCTAGTATTTAGTGGGCTTTTAATAATCGACCCATTACTGGTGATCCCAGCCTTTCTTCCCTTCAAGGCTATAATTTCTTCGTTTTGTCTCATACATCCAGAAATTAGAGTATCACATATTAAGTACCATGCACACACAGCACACAACGCTGGAAAACTTCAGATCATTGTATAATCATGTAATACTCTATAGTACATGCATGTACTATTCTACAAATCGCACATATACACTATCGAATGTGAATTTGGATAGTGATATGTTTACAACACTATTATAAACCACTAGATTACAAACTATATATTCTAGTTGGTTATATGATCTGGAGTGATGGTCTTGATATACTTTTCCATCATATTGAACTTATTCAAACGTTCAAATCATGTTGTCCTGAAAAAAGAGAATAAACATACAAAAGATTACAATGTAATATTTTGTCAACCTGATCCTATTAATGGCTTGGTAAAATATACGAGAGAGTTACCATTTCAATAAAGTTAACTAAAAGAACCTCAAATGAGGATCAATGGGTAATCCAACTCCTGCGTACAATGGATCGTACATTGTATTTTTTATAGACCTAAAAGAAGAAGTAAATGTATAAGTAATTAATATTCCTAATTTTTGTTTACCACGTATGTGTCCTAAAGAGATTGCAACAATATGAATTACTCGATATATTTATATATAGTTTAATTAAACAAACCTCAGGTGTTTAAAAAAAATAGAAAGAATAAACAAACCTCTGTTCATGGTTACTGTCTGCAGCACTTGAACGCAAAATTCCATCTTGCCAAAATGAAACCGTTGATGAATCTGCTACAGATTTTTCTTGACACGGGAGCATGATCCTCTGCAATATTTATCTAATTAATTCACACTCTCATAACTTAATATGCTTTGAGAAAATAAATTACGTTTGAGAGAGTGCAGCATGTGTGTACCCTTATTTTAGACGATGGGCATTCATTTTCAAGCTGATCATAAATACTACGTTGCCTCAGAACTCCACTCTGCAATAATAGACAAAAAGTTGAGAATATCACAAGTTCACTACATTAAAAGAAGAATAATTTTTTTTTTAATCCTTCAAGTGGTTGTAATGCTCATTTTTTTCCTCAAGAAACAAACAAATTACAGTATCTGGTCCAATGATAAGATCAATTAAAAAAAACAAAACAAAACAAAATACTCACTTGTTGGATCATTGTGTTTGTGTATGAATTTTGACATTGATTGTAGAGACTTGGGTTCAAAGACGGCATTGCTGTAATAGGTTGTTTTCCCTTATCTTGTGTGCCACAATGTCTACATTAAGAAGAGTAGTATGATATACACGTAAATGCATTAAGTTAAAGAAGATGGATGTTGTGCTAGTAGGGAAATTTATAGTACCTTGGAGAGGTTAAGAGCATTTGAGTTGTAGGTACCAAAGGCATCGCAATTTGATTTTTCCTTGGCCTAATAAAATTTGAGGATAATATATTATCTCTTCAAACATTAGATCATAAGAAAAAAAAAAAGTAAAGCAAACATATATTTTGTAAGACAATGATGTCACCTTCCACGGGCTCGACGAGTAGTTTTTAATGACCTTGAATTTTGGAAATTAAAAGCAAATGGGTCAGATTGATATGACGAATGCTCAAAGGGTGAATAGCTTTCCGGCCTGCGAACGTTCAAGAAATTCTACAATTGTAAGATAAATCTTATTCTTAAGTGTATATACAATATCAAATAGTAAAGAAACTTATTATAGGTACGTTTGTGGGATTTGAGTGTTTGTAATCATAGGAGTACGATACTCTGGATTTGGTATAGTATTTGAAGCCGAGGCATAAGGAATCTGGTGTTGATTGCTTTGCAAAGCCCCCCTAAAATATCTTTAACAGATTAATTAAGCACAATTCCATTTAACAAAAATGTGGATAATTAGTATAGAAAACTACTAAAGTTACGTTGTTTTCTTACACGTATGGTGGAATAGGCCTGTTGGACGATTCAGGTTGCTGCATCTGATCATTTTCATTGATATGCTTGAGCTGTTCAAGAAGTAAGTCGAGATCATATTGTTCTTCTTGAAATCTGCATATATGACTGTATTAATATTGTTAATTCTAAACCTTTGCAAATATTTAAAGAGAGAAAAACATGTTATAAGTTTAATATACATACAAAGAAGGATGAAAGCCATGATCTCGAAGGCCATAAGCAGGATTGAAATTTGTAAGTACTCCATTAGTTCTCTCCACTTGTTGTATATTACTCCCCATCTGAGTCAAGATAATATTGAATAACTGGAGTATAGACATATTTAAATGATCTGTGATTAATTAATAATGATAAAATGTTATAGAAGACTCGTACCATTGTTGAAACATATGGCTCTTCAAAGAAATTAGGATTTGTTTGCGACATTAAAGGTTGTTGACAGCTTCTATTTACATATGCATGTTGAAAACCAACTGATTGTAGTCCAGTGCTCCTCATCACCTTATTTGTCGAGGTTAACAAACACTTGTCACTGTAGACACTTTCTCTTTGGCCATTGCCGAATGTACATGATGGCTGCATATTTACGAAATTAGTATAGATTAATTTTCGAAATGTCCAAGCTAACTATAATGGCAGGGGTTGGTTCTATTGTATTCCTAATTTAATTTCTGGTGGGAAAGATGTTTTACGCCATTTAATGGTATTAACAAAGGCTGATCTCAGGTTAAGGGTGGAATTAGAGCCTAGATCCAAACCTATCATTGCAATTCAAAAAAAAAAATTAGTAAAAGAAAGTCCATAGTTCAAAAATTATCATACCACGTTAGAAGATATTTGTAATGCGTTGAAAGATCTAGAATAATTTTCCTCGTGATGGAAGCTTTGATTTTGTGTTACTATCTCTTGATCAAAGCTTGAATTTCTTGTAAATGTCTCTTGATCAGTTCCCGGATTTTCTATCAATGATGAGGGATATACATCATTTGTGGCAGCAGAGGCAGGAACAAATCCAACAATCTCATTGTGTTCATTTTCAGAAGCCAGCAATGAAGGATTTTCTTGAGATTCCTATAAATATGTAAACACTAAAGCTTTTTATGATGGAATGTGAATATATGATAGATTTGGTATAAAATGAAATCTGGTATATAATGGAACTTGATTTCATCCCATTTGATACCAAGATTTTATTTTGAGCTTTTGTCTGATATGCATGAATGTAAATCTCAAATTGTTACAAAAATTATACAAATTTTAAAATAAGAAAAAGATAAATAATTTTATTGGTTCCAAAACAATATATACATAACATTTTGAATTTTAAAAATACCACAAATATAATCTTGTTTTGGACATAGATAATTTTAGGAGCAGTTTTGTCCAAAAAAAGGCCTAAAATAATTTTAGCTAAGATTTTTTTTTTATGTCATCTTTCTCATTGATACAAAATTTTTTTTCCTTTTTACTATTAGATGTAAGAGATACGTAAATGTAAGCTTTGTATTATATTACAATCACACAAAAATTGGACAGTGAACTTTTTTGAAAAATAAATTCACTCAAATACTATACTATCACATATATAACATACATGCATATATTTATACCATAATTAAAATTTTGAAAGAAAAAATAAAAATAAGAGATGAAGAAGTATACCATGATAGCACTAAAAGTTTCTGGCGAATCCAAGAACAATAAGGAATTGGTGTCGAACGGAAATTCAATATCTTCGTCTGAAGCCATTTTTAACAACACTGAAATTTTCACATATCAAATTTTTAAAGATAAAAGGTTATTTCAGAAATTGATTATGTAGTATTATGGAAATGAGATAATAACAAAAATAATAAAACTATTTACATTAGTATTTTATAAAAAAAAACCTTTTATGAATCGAATTTAGTGAAGTTTCAATTTTTTAAGAATAATGGTAAATTTTAAACTAAAAGATGTGAGTGAATCTGTGAAAAGTTACATGTTTTATAATATTAATGTGAGACAGATGTAATTTACCTTTTCTTCAGAAATAGGTATGATATGGTAAAATGGAAAGGAAGCGACTGCTAAAGAGAAAACAAGAGAAAACAAAAGAAATTGAGGAGGGTCTGGGCAGTGAGAAGTTTGTCTTCATATATATAAACTGTAAACTGAGTGTTTGTTGTTAAGGTTTTGAAACAGTTTATGTGTCTTGAGACAAATGGTGCATTTAACAATCATACTTTTAAAAAGAAGAACTAAAAATATCTCAATTTAGATAATTAGTTTGTTTTTTTTTAATATTTATTGGTGCAAAATCTAAATTTTTAATGAAATACCAAAATTTGAATACTATACTTTTCTCATTTTTTAAATATTTTTAATTATAAAATGATTTTGATGATATTTTTCCTTTAATTTCATAGCTGAGATCATTGATTCATTGAAAAAACAACATCTGGATATATAATAATTAATTTTCTTTTTCGAAGTACCATTAACTTTTAAAAACTTAATTCACTATCATTTTATTTTTGACAATACAACAACAAAAAAAATATTCTTTTTAAAGTGCGAAAAAACTGTTTTCTAAAATCTTTCTACATTTTATAGTAAACCCTCCAATAAAAAGCACTATCAAAACATTTTAGATAACTTTACAAATTATTAAACTATAACAACATAAAAGGTTAACGAATATTTTTGTTGATAAAAACAGTATGTAAACTTACGTTTTTAAACATAACAAATGGTATATCGTTTATCACTTACCAAACTTTTAACAAAATATGGGAGTTATTTTGCACAAATTCCATTGTCTCACGGTTGACCAATGGGTTAATACTTCTACAGTAGGTTTGGAGTTCAATTTTTTAGATAATGTAAAGTTGTAAACAATTGCAGATTAATAAAGTGAATCTTACAAGAGATTTCCAATGTGATTAGATCAAGTCATTTGTCATGATCTTATTGTCTAAGATAACTATGTCTATCATAAGGGTGATCAGTGGCGGACCCACGTATAAAGTGGTAGGGTCAGCTGACACCTCAAATATTTTTTTTCTTTTAATTAGTATAATGGGCTTGTTATTTTTGAACCCATTCTAATTTTATTACATGAACCCATAAAAAAATTTGATTTTAGTTTTTATGTTTTTTCAATTATTTAGACCCCACAAAATATAAGTAGCCCATTAAAAAAATAGAAATGGACGTGTGTTGATCCAATTTTTTAAAAAAACCCACTTTTGAATATTATTTATTAATTTAGAAACAAAACTAAACCTTATGCATTGCCCTAATCAATTGTTTTCCAACAGATTCTATCGTTTTTTTTTTCTCTTGCCTCTTCAACTCTCCTTCTCCAATCCAAATTCATCAAGTCTTTCTGATCAACAAGTAAGTATAGATTTTCAAATTTTAAGCCTTTTTTCAATTTTTATGTTGTTAGATGAAACTTTTTACAGTTTAAATATTGGATTAGTTTTAAAACTCTCCATTGTTATTTGGTTTGAATTCCTAAGTTTAGTAATTAGGCTTAAAATTTTAAAAAGAACACGTGATTCATTCAATTAAGAAACAAAATTGTTTATAAATATTGGTTAAAGGATATAATTGTTATTTTATTTGTCCATACAATATATATTTTTCATTAACATACTTAATATTTTTTTTTCCAGTTAAATCAATGGAAAAGTATTTGTTGAAAAGAAAGGAGCCTTCTTCATCTCAGAGTGATTTAGGTGTAATGATGCGATTTAATCCTGCTTGGTTTGATCAGTATAGTAACTGGTTAGAGTATAGTGTTAAAAAAGATGCAGCTTTTTGTCTATGTTGCTACTTGTTCAGAGATACTAGTGGTAAAGGTGGAAAAACAGATGCATGGACCAATGAAGGTTTTTCTAGTTGGAATAAGTTTAGTAGACTTGCAGAGCATGTGGGGCAGGTTAATAGTTTTCACAATAATGCGGTTATGATGTGTGAAAATCTGATGAAAAAAAACCAGTCTATTGAGCGTGCTTTTCATAGGCAGAGTGATATTATGAAGAATGAGTATCGGATTAGATTAAATGCTTCAATTGATGTTTCCAGATACTTATTACGACAAGGTCTCCCTTTTCGTGGTCATGATGAGTCAGAAACATCCGCTAACAGAGGAAATTTTGTAGAGCTCTTGAAATACACTGCTGAGCAAAAT
>OVBI01001961.1:0-25947 GCA_900406495.1 Sisymbrium altissimum | reverse complement strand
ATAGATTTGCCATATCATTTTTAAACAACTTACATCATTTGCTTCCTCGATAATTAAGTTTTCATCTAAACTCATAACATATACAACCATATTTGTTTTTCTGCATTTATTTTTATCTATTTTTAAAAGCAATTATTTAAAGGCTATATTAAGTTTTTTTTTCAGATAAGGTATGTTAATATTTTATTCATTGATTCTGAATTAGGGTATGTGTACGTTTCCACACTCAATAATTTTGTATCCGAGCCAATAATGAGTTGAAGATCCAGCTTCATCATTACTATAGTATATGCAATCGAATCCTCCCGCGTTAGTCAGTTAAAATCTTTGCCATATAAAATATTAGTTAAAATAGTGCATAATTAAGTACATATATGATATAAGTAGAAACTATTAACAAAAGGGGATTAGGGAATATGTTACCTATTTCGTGAAGATTAATTGATTGAATACATCGATCATCAAAATAATCCTAGATATTAATATTTAGAATCAGGAAATATTATATTGCCATCGGCCCCGCTCATGATTTACTTAATTTGTTCTGTTACCGGTTAGATACATCCTCTATATAGTGACAATAGATCACGTAAAATCAATAGATACATATATATATATATATATATATATATAAAAGGAAGCATATCTATATATATTCATTATATATATAGAAACGAATATATATATATATATATGTACCTAGAATCAAGTACTGCATTTTTATTGCTAGAAAAAAAAACGATCCAAACCATGTCGTTGATGTTAAAAGATAGATCATCAAAGTGCTTCCTCATAGTTAAGAGCATTTGCATTGTGTTATTACAAATATCGATCACTCGTGGAGCTATTTCTGCAGATTTAGATTATGGAGAAGCTCTCACAAAGAGTCTATTGTATTTTGAAGCTCAACGCTCTGGACAATTGCCATCAGACCAAAGAGTTCAATGGAGAGGAGATTCTGCACTTAGAGACGGTTCTGATGCTCATGTAATCTAAAACCCCCAATCGTTTTTAATATTTTTCCATCTTTACTACCATATTTTTGTTGTGACGATGATTATTTATTAAGTAAAATATTTGGTAATTGTTAACTAGATTGATCTCACCGGAGGGTATTATGATGCCGGAGACAATATGAAGTTTGGATTTCCGTTGGCGTTCACGACGACCATGCTAGCTTGGGGCAGTGTAGAGATGTCATCTCAGCTCGATGCCCACAATGAGTATCAAAACGTCCTTGCGGCTCTCAAATGGGCCACCGATTATCTCATTAAAGCCCATCCAGAGCCTAATGTCCTTTACGGACAAGTGGGTGATGGTAGCTTGGACCATGCGTGCTGGATGAGACCCGAGGATATGACCACTCCTCGTCCTTCATACCGCATTGATTCTCAGCATCCAGGTGCTGACCTGGCGGGCGAGACAGCTGCAGCGATGGCTGCAGCTTCTCTGGCATTTGCTCCGTCTGATGCAGCCTATGCCAAAACACTCATTGATCACGCGAAAGATCTATTTGAATTCGGTAAAGATTATCCCGGGGCCTATCATAACTCAATTACTAATGCGGCTGGCTTTTACCCGAGTAGTGGTCATGAAGATGAGTTGTTGTGGGCTGCGGCTTGGCTTCACCGGGCCACCGGAGACCAGATCTATCTCGATTATTTAACACAAGCTCCTAACAGCGGAGGTGCGAGGTCTGTTTTCGCTTGGGATGATAAGTTCGTGGGGGCACAAGTCTTGGCAGCCAAGGTAGGTTCATGTGTATTTTCTAAAGAAATCATATCTTAACTTAAGCATCAAGAAAGAAACAATAAACACATGATTTTCCCACATGTTAGCTTGTGTTTGAAGGGAAAGTGAAGAACGAAGGGAAGATGGCAGAGTACAAAAGTATGGCGGAGCAGTTTATCTGCAACTGTGCTCAAAAGGGTTTTAGTAACGTTAAAAAGACTCCAGGAGGTTTACTTTGGTTCTTGCCGTGGGACAACCTCCAATATACAGCTACTGCTTCTTTCGTCTTATCCAGTTATGGTAAATACCTTGAGGCTGCGCAAGCCTCCATCCAGTGCCCCAATGGTGGTCTTGAAGCTTCTGATCTCCTCAGCCTCGCTCGGGCACAGGTTTGTCAGGGTTTTTTTTTTTTTTTTCCAGGTCTGTTGGTTCCATTTTTAGGATATTAAGTTTTTAAAAGTAATATATTATTATTCGCAGTAAAAATATATTCGTTTAATATGATCATTTTATATATATGTTCTGATTCGGCTCAGTGGATACTTTTAATGATAACTAGATGGAATTTATGTTATCAGGTAGACTACATACTTGGGTCAAACCCAAAGAACATGAGCTACATGGTTGGATTCGGGACCAATTATCCTAATAGAGCACACCATAGAGGAGCCTCTATAGTGTCAATCAAGAAAGATCCTAACCCGATGACCTGCAATGGAGGGTTTGAAGCTTGGTACAACACTCCTGAACCGAACCCTAATGTTTTGGTGGGAGCAATTGTAGGTGGACCGGACGTGAATGATGCTTACCAAGATGAACGATCTGATTATCAGCACAATGAGCCCGACACCGTTACTGTTGCTCCTTTAGTTGGTGTTTTGGCTGCCATCGCGTGATAGAACACATCTCCGTGTTTGTTTCTATTATTTACTGTTTTAGTACCTCATTTTTCCTAGACGTTTTAACGAGTAATTAGCATTCTTTTGCCTAAGTGTAGAAATGAAATCAAAATTTGATTTGTTCAAATAACTTGATTTAGTGGGAGAGTTTGAGACTTTGAGTTACTTAATACTGAATTATACATAGAGAAGAACATATAGACTAATGTATTACTGTCAGACCAAATGTTAAGTCCCTACACAATGTCACAAACAAACAGACAAAATGTATATGGGAAAGAGGCGGCCGAATACAGTGAATAATTTTTGCGCTTGGACTCCAGCAACTTCGGGTCATTTCGGGAGGAACAAAGACTTGAGGTGTGGACTGCCATGGAAAGGTCGTGTCCACATGATTGTGAGTTTGAGCTTTTGGCGTGATGCAACGCATCTTCATACCGTTGGGCTTTTATTGTGTTCCACGTATGTATTAGATTTTGAAATGAATGTTTGTTTTTTTTTTTAAAGAAAGGGTTAATTTCTCAACTTCCCTAATTAGCTTATTGAACAGCTTGTGTCTAAAAGTTACAAACTAATTGATGAACAAATGAGAAAAGGGAAGGAAAAGTTGGTTCCTTTAGTTCATATTATTCTCTACACAAAGTGTTTCCGTTTTTAACAACATTCACACTCAAGTCTAACATTTACAGCACAAAAGGAATTTGTACATTATCAGAAATCCATTACTATTGAGAGAGGCTGAGATCGATTCTCTACCATTGTTGCATCAGTCAATCAATCCCCAATGTCGAAAATGGCTCAATGGCTCCCTGAGGAATCCAAAAATTATAATCAGACTAAATATTGATTTCTGATGATGACAAAAAAGAAAAATCATTTCCTTCTGAATCACATTTTAGAAGCAATGTTTTTGTTTTACTCACAGAGCAATCATCATGAACACGCCATATGGTCTCCGCAAGAAGGTTTGCTACTGAGAGAACTGTAAGCTGCGGAAAGTAGTTTTGCTCTGACAAAGGAATCGTGTTGGTTATGATCACCTCTTGAAACAGACCGCTCGATAGTCTACTGATTGCAGGAGGGCTGTTTCCACATATCAGACACAGATGCATCGCTATAAGCCTTTTCTCTCTATATACTTTCAACACTCAGCATATATGTCACATGGACGTACCTAAAAACGGCATGAGTGGTACACGCGTATACTTCTCTTGCTCCTTCTTGGTGTAACAGAGCTGCACCTTTGCTAATGGTTCCTAATTTGTCACAACACAAGTGTCTAAGCATAATTGCGATTGTTTATGGATGGATAACTATACGCAGTTAGAGACTAGCATAACTCACCCGCGGTGTCAATCATATCATCCACCATTATAGCTACTTTCCCTTTAACATCCCCGATTAAGTTCATCACCTACATGAAATGGATTGTTATTTGTTACATGTCAAAGCCAGCATCGGTTAAAATGTATTTGCCAATGGATTCTTACCTCTGCAACATTGTGGCCATGACGTCTTTTATCAACTATTGCTAAAGGAGCATCAGAGAGCTTCTTGGCGAAAGCACGAGCCCTTGCGACGCCACCAACATCAGGTGAAACAACCACCAAATCATCAGAGGATATGCCTTTGCTTGCTAGGTAATCAAGTATCACAGGCTGTTCATGAAATATTAACCAAAATAAGAAAATCCGTTTTCACAAAAGGAATCATTCAAGATAGGAACCTTCTTTACCTGGCCATAAACATGATCGACTGGAATATCAAAGTAGCCCATAGACTGTCCGGAGTGAAGATCACAGGCAAGGACACGGTCTGCACCAGACTCTGTTATCAAATTGGCGACAAGCTTGGCAGCAATAGATTCACGTCCTTGAGTCTGTAGAAGAATGGAGTCATACGAAAACTTTGTTATCCAGCAACTAGAAACTAATTGGAGCCACAGGAATGAGACAATAGACATACTCAACTCAGCCTCATGCAGAGAACTAAGCTATCAATTTGAGTACTTACGGATACTAACTACCTATAGATTGGTTTCGGAAACAGACAGGTAATGCTTTGAAAAGAAGATTGAGTGATTCTATAGTTTCCAGAAAAGGACTTGCCTTTCGATCAGCTCGAGCATAGCCAAAGTAAGGAATCACGGCGGTGATGGTTTTGGCTGATGCTCTACGACAAGCATCAATCATAACGAGCAATTCCATGAGGTTCTCATTCGCAGGTGGGCATGTAGGCTGTACAAGGAACACATCGCATCCCCTAACACTCTCTTGCAGCTGAACATAGATCTCGCCATCAGCAAACCGTTTAATCTTGATTTTCCCAAGCTCCAGACCCAAATAGCAAGAAATCTCCTGTTAAGATAAACAACCCCCCAATGAACAGTCCACCAAGATCCATGAGTTCACAAAGATAACCACTTTCTTTCCTAATCGTTTCAAAAGCTACTTAAACTAGTATCCTAAGTAGCAGTGCCGGAGAACGAACCTGAGCCAAGGCAGGATTAGCAGTGCCGGAGAAGATACGGAGCCGTGTGGTGTTCTTGAAAAACTCATCTTCCAAACGTGACCTCGAAAGAAGAACACTTGTGGGGACGGTTTCTCCTTGAAGTAGATGGAAACCGTCGGAGTTCCCGCCGTCGAACTTGTATGGATCCGCCGCGTTACACCTCTAATGCGAGCAAGATTTCCATCAGATGCGAGCGAAGAAGACTGTCGAATGATAAGAGTAAAGAAACAGAAGGGACTTACAAGAGGACAGCGAACCGAAGCAGGGCGACAAATCAGAGAAGAAGAAGAAGAAGTACGACGGAGAGTTAGCGCCGGCAAAGTTGTTGATGGTTGAACAAGAGACGCCATTTGTGTGTTTCGCCTGAGAATCAAAGTTGTTGAGAGAGAGACTGTAGGGTTTTTAGAAAATGCTCTCGTTCACAGTAAAAAAGAGCACTCTTTTCTTCTTCTTTTCTACTACTCCGACTTTTTTAAAAGAGATACGTTTTTTAACTACCTCGTAACAGAAAACTAACCGTAACGTCCTCTCTATAACCGAAAGTTTGAATCTTTGATATCTCAATGCTATAACAGAATCATCATCACAGAGGGAAAAACTCTGATTTTGTGATAAGGTGAGAAATGCAATAAAAGGTTCTTGTTTGTTACAACGTATTGTTATAAGCTCGAAAAGCAAGAAAAAAGCCCGATGGATTTCGGTTTTATTTATCACAAGAGAATGATGATTTGGGCAAAAAGTCTGAACATTCATCTACAGTTTATCAGACCGAGGAGAAGCTCTGAGTTGCTAGCTTTTTTTCTTTTCTTAAGATGTTACTCCATATGGAAGCAATGCTGCAGCCACGACCCTTCCTTCTTCATTCAGAATGTTGTAAGTTGATGCAGCATTTCTCTGAATCAAAGTCATCGATGTATAAACGCATAAGAAACTATGAAGTGAGCTTGGGACTAGAGAAAGCTGTAAGGGATTAGAAGGAAACATACAGAATCAACTGTTTCTAGCTTCATGCCAATGGACTTGACGAACTGACGGACCTCGGGAGTTACCGGGTGAATGTTTCTTCCACAACCAACAATTAAGAGCTCTGAAAGGAAAGAAACAACAGTTCAATTAGACCAGACATTGATGCTAATATCAAGCAAAAGTTGATCAACCAATGGCAATGCAGCTTCTTCTTCTTTTCTTTCCATCTGTATCATTTAGTTTCTTGTTGTAAGTCACGTAAATGCGCAAATCTAGTTGTGTAAATGACCACAAAACAAAAAATAGTTTTTGATGCATACCTGGAATCGGTCGAATTGTCTGGAAGATAGACAAGCTGCATCCATGGAAATAGAAATGTAGAGACGTTAAGCCACTGTTTATCGAACAGCATTTATTCATAAACTAGACAGACAAAGAGCATAACAGATGAAGAGCAATAGCAACAAGGAACACCTATCAAACATATACCACACCTTTCAATTAAACAACATACCAAATGTTTGATCAAACACATCAACTCGATAAAGTTTCCAATCCCTTTGATGACAATAAACATCGAAACAATCAACTAATCTATTGTTAAAAGCACACAACTTTCACTCAGGACAGTTACACAAATCGTCTTAAATCGACACAAGGTTGTGACAGAACATTGGTTAACACTTTAAGGAAGTATCTACAAAGCTTAAAGTTTCAAGCTTTTTGACTAACTAGAGAAGAAGGAGAGTTAACCTATCAGGGGTGATGTCAGAGAATTGACGAGGGCTCCATGACATGAGCAAATTCCCAACACAGAGCAAGCTACCTTCGTATTTGACCCCATTCACCGTGAAACTCGTCTCATTAAACCTGCAGAAAACCAGCAGAAATTCCTCTGATCATTCACTAAAAACCCAAAAAGCAGAAAGTTGGAAGTTTTGAATTGATTACTCTTGGAAGCGGAGCTGGTCTTCGGGAACATTGTCAATGAGGTTGATCTGGTCATAGAGGGAGAAAGCTCGTCTCAGAGATGGCAAAACAGGATTCGAATGCTTCGGAACTTCTTTTCTCATGCTTTGAATCAGTTTTGGCAAAGTCGCCATCGATTTCAGCCTCGTCGCCATCGGTTTCCAGCCTCCAACCACCACCACCTTACTGTCCTGAATCCTCCTGATATACGATTTTCGCCAGCCGTCGAAATATTTACCCAACCCGGTTTATTCGTTTTAACTCTACAATTATCGGTTATCGACTTTTATTGCCAAAACCAAAAGCCGGTAAGAGTATCAATGAATTTGGTTCGCTTTTGGTATTAAAGTGGCTTCCATAAACTAAGACATGTACACCTTATACTCAGTTATACCTTTTAAAATTCCTCGTCATGATATATTTGTTCATAGAAAACATAAACTTTAAACAAAATAAAATATATCGTGGAGCCAAAAATACATAAACTTTGTAGAATGCGTTCTCCACTTGCTTATTACCAAAGAGGAAAACTCAAAAACAATTTCAGAATATTCTTCGAGAGCTTTGATCAGACGAATTATGGAGAATAGAAGGAAGGAGCTGGGAGGAAAGGAAATGGTGCGGCAGAAGCATAAGCCACAGGAGCCTGAGCAGCACGCTTCTTTCGCCTTTGAGGTTTTACTTCGTCGGAAACAGAATTTGATAAGCCGGCTACTTCTAGGACTGGTTGCTGGTTATCATTTGAGACACGGTGTATAAGCAGACCAGACATGAAAACAGGAAGGAAGAGAAGACTGGCATGGAACATCGTCCTTGCTTTCTCCATGGTCCGGTGTCTGTAGAATGAAAATGCTGTAGCAGCAATTGCCATTGTGAGAAGAGTTGATTCGATGCAAAACCAGCTTGAGGTCAACCCCCCTGTTCACAAAAGTAGAAGGAACAGCACAAATCAGAAAAGCCAGTCCATCAAATTATTATATAAATGAACCCACAAGGAAGAAAAGACTCACAGTCATAGGCAATGAAACCGAGAGGGACCATGTAAAAGCAGTTCCTAAGAGCCACTGCTGCTATTCTCTTCCCTGAAGGATCAAAGAGCGACAGCATCTTGTAACTGAAAATAAGGTAATAAGGCACAACGTCAGAACTTGGGTGCCCAGTTGCAATGTTCGCAAATGTTAATTTCTACCAGAAGGAATTCATTATCTAGCCACCACAAACTCGTTTCCATTGTCTAGCGCTATCTAAGGCATTGAGATCATTCAGCGGAATTGAACATTTTCAAGAACACACTATATGATGGGACGGATATACATTCGATCTAATATAAAACCATATGATCCATTTTATCTTACCCTCCAGCTGCATAATCATTGCGGCAGAGGTGTGCAAGGGCCATAAAATGAGGGATCTGCCAAAAATAAAGAGCAGCTGGAAGAATCATCGAATTGAATGAAATCTGACCAGAAGCCGCAGCCCACCTGAAAATGAAAAATCCCAAAATAGATTAAGCACAAAGTTGGCGGAACATGCCTCAATTTCGAGGGGAAAACTCGCATCCAAGCCTTACAAAACAGAAACTATTTATTTAATAATGCTAAAACTCAGCCATATACACTTAAACTAACGAAGAGGCATACAGAGAAATAAAGAGGGAAAGGAACAAAATTTTACCCAAGCAAAGGTGGAATGGCACCAACAACAGCCCCAACCCAAGTATTGATAGGGTGAAGTTGCTTCAACGGAGTATAAACAAACGCGTAAAGAGCAAGATTGGCAGATGCAAGTCCAGCAGCCATCATATTAGTCTGCAATAACCTTGTCGTGGAAGCAAAAAATTAGACTCATAATCTCTTTTATCCTTAATACACAATCCCATAGAAACAAGCAGTCACCTTACTAGCCAACAAACAAGCACCCGAAGTACCAGCGATAGTAGCCCACGCAACAGCATGTGGAACACCAATGCGTCCTGAAGGCAACGGCCTTTTCATAGTTCTCTTCATCTTAGCATCATTGCTTATCTCAAAAATCTAATAAATCAAAACAAAACAAAAACTACATAAACACAACTAAGTTTATTGCTTTTTTCTTTTTGTTTCCTAAGCATCAAGGCGATCGATCACACACAATCAAAACTCTGTAAATGGAAAGATTCGTTATTTAAGAAGATAAACTCAAAACCTGATTCAAGGAATTAGCAGAAGCAGCAATCAGCATAGTGCCACCACAAGTGTAACATAGCCCCGCTAAGTCAATTGCAGCATTTCCTGTACCGAGAATATAACCAGTACCAGAAGTCGCAACCACAAGCATGCTGCAACGATCAAACAAAGATACAATTTTTAAAAGAACCAACTTTTGAAAATCAATCAAAGTTTCAAACTTTTTCCATGAGAAACCAAAACATACCTGAGTCTAGCTTTAGAAAGCTCCCAGTAACAACGAGCGTAGTGATGCCCTAACCCAGCCGCAGCCGCAATTCTCGACGAAATCACACCGGCGGTCGAAGTGGCGGCGACAGTACCTGAGGACAAAACTCGAGTGGCATCGGATCTGTCCCCAGGAATAGCAGTTGACTCCGGAGGTATCGGAGGCTGGGAGAAACTGTTAACGGCACATAACTCACGAGACCAGGGAATCAGTCTAGGGTTTGGCAACGAAGAAGAAGAAGAAGAAGAGATCCTCGAGGAGAAGTGAGACACGGCAGATCTTCGCCACATCGTATCAACTTAAACTAAATCAATCACAAGAGACACTTCTTCATTATACGACGACCCAAATTGCTTTGCTTTCAGATATCGAGTCACGGTGACTCTTCTTCTCCTCTACAAACGAAATGAAGAAAATCGACGCCACTAATATTTTCTTTTGGGGGTCAATTAAGTATTATCAGAGAATCCGAGGGTATATTATTAAATAAATTAAAGTATTAGCAATATGGACCATGGTTGTTCACTTGTTATTTTCTTATTGACCCATGAATAAAGTCACTATTAGAAATGAAAATTACTCTTTTAGGCTAGGCTTAGGCCCAACTTGTAAACAGAAATTAACCTTCTGTTTAACCAATTTAGTAGCTGTAATAAAAATTTGAGTAAATACAAGTTAAGTAAACAGAAATAGAGCGTTTCACAAGACATAGTTTCAGACAAATGAAACTATAGTTCAAGTGACAAGACATGCAGAAGAAGATTGCTGGATAAACAACGAAACAAATGACCCGTTTAACGGGATTAATATTAGAAGATGAACATGTTCACATCATTCTTCATCATCACTTAATTCATCAATGCGAGATTTCAACATCTGTTTGAATTCATGAATCTTTTCTGCTTCCACAGCCATCACTAGACCCATCACCTTATACTTTTTTCATGTGCCAGAATCGCCATTAAAACCAAAGGATTACAGATCAGAAACAATTAAAATAAAAAAACCATGTGTATACATACTCTGTAGAGAGAAACTTACTTCTTGATCAGTCACCTGCTGTAAGCGTAAAGGGAATGTAAAAGACCAAGAGCTAAGCTGCAAATACAATTTTTTCAACAAATGTTCAGAGAATTTTTTTTCTTTTTTTCACACAGCCAAACTCGAGAAAGTAATGTGAGAATTTAAGTTACCTTGAGAAATATTTCATCTTCAAAATTAGTAAAAGGTGTGTCAGGTTCTCTCTGATTAGGATTCCCCTGCTGTATAACCAAGAATCAAATTTCACAATGAGAGAAAGGATTTGAGAACCGATCAAAACAAATTCTTACGAAAACACAGAATTACCTTTATAATCTTGGTGACAAGTAGATACGTCTTGAAGCGGAATGAGCTTCGAGGCTCTTCTGTAGGCTACATAAAACAGAAAATCTTACAACTGTTAGAATTTCCACTGCTTATAACAAGTTACCCAAGAGTTTACTTTAAAAGGGTTAAAACCTCGTCTTTAGTGGCCAATGATACGTCATCGAATAAGCCATCGTACAGTGGAGGAAGAAATGGTAGTGGAAAATTAATCACTCTTTCAGATACCAAGATACCAACATCTTGTGCGTTTTCCTCTAACAGCAGTTTTAGATCACTAGCTATGCTCCTCTCTGAACAAACTTGAAGAAGATACTCTTTTAGCTCTCTAAAGCATTTATTCTCCTTATATCTCGCCAAGTTAAGGACAGAGACAAAAGCAAATACATTCTCGTCCTCAGCATCTGCTTGTTTCACCATTGTTCCTACTGTCGTCTGTTCCACTATCAGATCAGCAAAGCTGCTCAAATCCCACTCCTTGTCATCGAGATAGTTGTTTAGGAGCATCTTGACACCATGAAAGTCTGTAGGCTTAGGTTCAAAGAACTCCAAGTCTACGATGACAAGGTCCTTGAAAGATCAAACATTGAAAAATATAAATAAGGGAGCTTTTCCTACAAAAAAATTCCATGGAAGAGAATAAATAACCGCTTACCTCAGAGTCTTCTTCATCAAAGGAGTCTGAAAGCTGTTCCTTTTGCTCCTTTTTAGATAAACTTGGGAGCAGCCTTTCATCTACAAAATTAAACATGGAGCGTTATCACAATGTTTATGAGTCGAAATTCTCAATCTAAAGTTTTACTATACTCACCAAAAGATATCTCTTCAGAACATTGGGAGTCTTTAGGATGAGGCACTTTACGCCTAGACGTTGAAGCTAAGGCAAGTAATCGCATAAACGGTGAAAATGCTAAAGGTTGATGCTTTAGCAACCTTCTTCCTGATGGTCTCCGAGGCATCTATTCAAATTCACAGCTAACAAGTATGCAGACTAATTACTATAAACCTTATGATAAATAAACGCACGTTAAAATCTGTCCTGCTCTATGAATTGAATTCAAGGAACTGTAGAATTTCGGATACACAGAGAGAAGGGAGACGAGAGAAGAAGAAACCGAACATGGAACGGTTACGGGTGTAGCAGTGAGAAGAATCTTAAAACCCTTCAAATTTCAACCTTCTGATCAAACACGGAAAACGACCTACACACGTAACACACGACCGAGAAGTAACGACGTCGTTTGCGGTCCAAAAAGAAACCCTAGGCTAACTAACAGTCGAAAAAGGCCCATTAAGACATTCGTTTGTGGTGGACAAGTTGGCACGCAATCCAAAAACAAATCTTTTTAATTTATTTTTATTTATATTTCTGTTGGCAAAAAAAAGAAAACAAAATATTCGGTTGTAGCCCAACGCTATTTGTCATCTTTTGACCCATTAAACAGAATGATTTGTAGAGTAGTTGGGATTTATTCATGATTAAATTAAGCAAGCGGCCTTTTTTTTACAAATGAACTGGTTGATTAGGAAATAATACTAGTCTTACATAAATAGAAACAAATTTGATATATTAATATCCTCAATCTATAGTAGCTGTGATAAAAATTGGAGCAAACGCATCAAATAATAAGTTAACTTTTTTCTAACTAAAAAAAGGATGAGTTTCACAAGACATAGTTTCAGACAAGAAACTAGAGTTCAAGTGACAGACATGTAGAAGAAGATTGCTGGATAAACAACAAAACCACCCGAATAATCTTATCAAAATTGGCAGGAACCGATAAACAAATGACTCGGTTAACAGGATTCGTTAAGAAGATGTTCATCATTGTTCATCAATGAGAGAATTCAACATCTGTCTGAATTCAGGAATCTTTTTTGCTTCCACAGCCATCACTAGACCCATCAGCTGATAATTCTTCATCTACGAGAATCGCCATTAAAACCAAAGATGTACAGATCAGAAACAATTGAAATCAAAACAATGTGTATAGTCTGTAGAGAGAAACTTACTTCATGAGCAGTAACAAGCTGTGAGCGCATAGGGAATGTGAAAGACCAAGAGCTAAGCTGCAAAATGCAATTTTTTCCCACAAATGTTCAGAAAATATTTTCTTCTTTTCGCATGGGAAACTCGAGATTGTAATGTCAGAATAAGTTACCCCAAGAAAAAGCTCATCTTCAGGCTTAAGGAATATTGTTTCCTCATTATCTTCTTCACCACGACGAGGATTCCTCTGTGTAGGATCCTTCAGCTATCCAACCAAGATACAATATCACAATGAGAAAGTATTCAAGAACCAAACAAAACAAGTTCTTACGGTAATACAAAACTACCTTGTAAATCTTGGTGACAAGTAGATACGTCTTGAAGTGGAATGAGCTTCGAAGCTCCTCTGTAGGCTATATAAACCAGAAAAACTTCAAACTGTTAAATTTGCACTGCTCATAACAAGTTACCTAAGAGTTTACTTTAAAAGGTTAAAACCTCGTCTTCAGTAGCCCATGATATTTCATCGAATAAGCCATCATACAGTGGAGGAAGAAGTTGTGGAGGAAGATTCATCACTCTTTGAGATACCAATAAACCAACATCTCGTGCTTTTTTCTCTAGTAATAACAGTTCTAGATCAGTAGCTATGTTCTTCTCTGAACAAACTTGAAGAAGAAAATCTTTGAGCTCTCTAAAGCATTTATGCTCCTTATATCTTCCCAAGTTAAGAGCAGAGACAACAGCAAATACAGACTCATCCTCATCATCTGCTACTTTCACCACTGTTCCTACTGTCGGCTGTTCCAATATCAAATCAACAAAACTGCTCAAATCCCACTCCTTGTCATCGAGATAGTTTTTTAGGAGAATCTTGACTCCATTAAAGTCTGTAGGCTTAGGATCAAAGAACTCAAAGTCTGCTTGGACATCTCCCTACAAAGATCAAGCATTGAAAAAGATTTTAAAAGGAAGCTTTTCTTTTCATCTACAAAAGTCAACAGAGGAGTCTAAACAATAGCTTACCTCAGAGTCTTCTTCGTCAGAGGAGTCTGAAAGCTGTTCCTTTTGCTCCTTTTTAGATAAATTTGGGAGCTTTGCATCTGCAAAATTAGAATGATAAGTCACTACAATGTTTCTGAATCGAAATCCTCAATCTAAAGATTACTACTCACCAAAAGACATCTCCTCAGAGTCTTGGGAACGAGGAAATGTACGCCTAGAAGTTGAAGCTAAAGCAAGTGACCGCATAAACGGTGAAAATGTTAAAGGTTGACGCTTTGACAATCTTCTTCCTGATGGTCTCCGAGGCATCTATTCAAATTGACAGCTAACAAAGTTTCAGATTCATTCACTAAGACTTATGGTAAATAACCGCACATAAAACTCTGTCCTTTCCTATGAATTGAGTTCAAGGAAACTGTAAATTTTGTAAATAGAGACGAGACAAGAATCTAACTAGAAAGCGACAAACGATACAATTAAGGCCATTAATGAGTTCCCCTACTCAGTAAAAGAAACAGGACCTGGAAACGCTTACCGATATAGCAGTGGGAGGAAGCTAAGAACCCTTAGAAAAGAAATAGGAACACAAACCAGAACAAGCACTCTCTGTCTGAAAAACCCAAAACCTAAACTTGGGGGAAAGAAGCTAACGACGTCGTTTTCAGTCAAGAAGAAACCCTATGGGCTATGGCTTAGTGCTACTAACAAAAGCCCATTAAGATATTCGTCCGTAGTATGTAGCACAACGGTATTGTATCATCTTTTGACCCATCAAGCATATTGATTTGTAGTTTACTTATTGACACAATGCAAATCAATCATTTCAAAGAATGTAACTCGTTGATAAAGAAGAAAAACAATTGTAAACTGTTGCTTTTATTTATGGTACAAGTATAATCGTATACAAACTGTAATATATAATTACAGTCCAAATTAATCGAATCAAAGAATCTCCTCACTATTCTACTTCCCCCACGTATTCCCCGTAAAAATAACCTCAGTTGAAAGAAAATAACGCATATAATATATATATACTCCCCAAAGAAGAAAAAAAATGATTGGATTGAATCCAACTAAAAGAATATTGCACGAACCACCATGATACGTCTTCTTCGATAAACCTCCGGTGATCGGAACAAAGAATTGGTCGTCTCTTCATTTCCCGAGCCGCCAACAATGTGAACTGTCCAAAGTTACCTTTCAGGCTTTAAGCCTCTGAGTGTTGTTGTTGTTCTTGTTGTTGTCTATCTGAGCACATACACTCTGGAACAGGATGTTTGGTAACATCTTTACCGGCTTTGCTCGTTCTCAGTTCCGGCTGTCCTAGTGATTCTCGATGAAGATCTTTCACAATCCTGTTGAAATCCGATTCAGGAAGCGAGGCATTCATGAAGTAAGGAAGCATCTGTCTCTTATTAGGAGTGATATATTTCTTGTGGCCAGCGTAAGCTCTTTGCCCTTGCAACGCGTGTCCCATGTTTCCACCGTGTGACGGTATGAAAACGTCGCTCTTCTCACAGACAATGTAGTCGATCGCAGCCATAACCGAAGCTTTCTTGGCGAATGGTTCGAGCTCACCAGGTAAAGCAAGATCATGCTTGTTGTAGAAATGAGGGAACTCTTTAGTCAATGGCTCCAACACCTCTTTGCCACCTAGAGGCTCTCCTCCTGCCCAATAGATTCTCGCATCCTTTGGGGCTTCTAACGCTTTAAGCAGCCTGTGGAATCGCAATAAAAAAACGTTAATAAGAATACTTCTCAAGTATAAGCAAAATGAAATGTGGATTTAGTTCTTGTTATTACCTTGTGACTTCTAGAGCGGTCAAAGGGCATAAACCGGCGAGTTTCCTCTGGTTATATGTCATGTTTGATCTACCGGTAAGAAGCTCCGGGTGGCGTTCTCTTTCGCTGTTGACTATTTCGTCGTACTCAGGAGTTAAACCAGGGAGACAACCGGTTCTAACCCAAACATCTTTCTCCATTCGTAGATGAAGTGAGAGATACTGTCCTTCGTTACGCATTCTTGAAGCTAGTTTGTTGCCAAGTTCCAGAATCCTCGGTGAGAATCTCAGCGCTTGGAAAGCTACCTTACATCGGAGTTTCTGAAGATCAGATGGAAGGTCCTTGGAGAGTCTTGAATCAAGGCCACGGAGAAGTAAAACTCTTTCTCTATTAATCTGCAGAAACAGAGGAAACAGAGAGTTAGCTTTAAATCCATAAGACAACTAAACCCGTGAAGCTGTATTCTTGTAATCAAATCTTACTCGCTTGAGGTAATGAGCACGAATCCATTGAGGAGAAGCATGAAGTGGAGTCCTTTTCTCTTCGACAGGTCTGGTCATTACATGTGTCGAAGGCAAAGACGAAACTATATGAACATCATCCGCTAAAACATTCTTGAAATGCTCCAAATCGAATATATCCGCAAATTCACTAAATTACAACAAACAAACAAAACAGAATTAGAAACCAACAATGTCACAACTTTATTACTAAATCTGAAGCTTGGTTTGGTTTTACATACCTTTCGTCTCCCCAAATGACATTGACCTGCAAAACAGGAACAACAAGAGAAGCACCAAGGATCCTAGCGATGATAACAGCATCAACAATCTGATTCCTTTGCTGATTCATCCCACCAGAGACAACAACAAGCAGATACTTCCATCTGTTCTGCAGAATCGATTTGCTATCTCTTCTATACTGACCACTAAACCCCAAACACGGCTTAAACCCTAACCCATCAGGCTGCTTCCAGAAGTCACCTTCCGTCAACAAAGACTCGTTCTTTCCACCGTCTGACGGAGCAATCACGCTCGAATTCGAATACCCATGAGACGGATTCGAGTCCGTGACGTTCTTTGGGATGAAACCCAGATGGGAATCCGCGTGGTGTTCTTCTCCATCGAAGCTTAGTGGTTGACTGGTGGAGCAAGGGTAACGTGAGAAAGGGAGGGAGATTGGGTCAACGTTGAAGCCGAGTTTCAACATACCGAAGAGTGAGACGAGGAAGAGGGTAAAGAACCAGATTCTTGGGTTTCTGTAAGAGAAGCTGAATCTGTTGGTGCATCTTGATGATTTCTTGGGGGAGACAAGAAGTGATTGGAGAGAGGAAGAAGATAGAGAGTTTATTATCTGAGAAGGGACAGAGATGTAAGAGACTTTCTTCTTGCTGCTGCTGCTGTTACTGTTCTTCGATAACGCCATTTTCAGATGAATACGAAGAAAGGAGAGATCTTTGTGATTTTTGGGTATTGGACGAAAGAAAGAGTTTTTAAAAGTTTCAGAATTGTCAAATGTTTCGCATACAGCTCCGGCGATGAACAAGGGAGAGAGAGAGAGAGAGAGAGAGAGAGAGAGAGAGACAAGAAAAATAAAAACGTGTGAGAGAGAAAAAGAGAGAGATGGGCGGCGGGAACGCGAAGTCTGATCAAAGTCCTGCAACGCGTTCTTAAAGGAAGAGAGAGAGAGAGAAGGAAGAAGAGACCACATGGCAGTTTTTTTGAATTTGTTAAACAGTTTACTTAATTAAAGTTAATCCCTTTACTTTGACTGTAAACTCCTTTCTTAACTTAAGTGATTACAAGTGTTTACCAAATGAAACTTAAAAGTCATTATTACTAGGAATTTTAATGCGTTTAACATACAATTGATATGTCTTTCGGAAGTTTTTGGTGGGTCCATCAAGTTTTAGGTTCACATGAATACTCAGCTATTCTGGATATATTTCAATTAATTTGTTTAAACATATATCCAAATCTTTGGAAACAAAATAAATATGTGTTTAAGAAAATGAAAATGATGATGCAATTGTTATTTTTTTGGTACCCACGAAATTTGAAATTGTCTAATCTTAGCTTGTTTCATACGAGTAAAATGATCAATCACATATTTGTATTTGTGTATTTTTATAAATAAAAAATGTCTAGTTATTTGTTTGAAATCTTATTGAATTAGTTGTTTTGGTTAGTTTAAGTATGATTTATGATATAGGACAGAGAAAAAGGAAAACCTAAAAACACTTTTCATTCCAATTGATAATGAAAAGATATTTCTGAAAGAGACCAATTTATTATTTTTAATAAGTTAAACAAATTACACGAATCATAAATACCAATAGAAACACAGGATGAATAAGATGTATATCCCTTGCGTAAACCAACAACGATGACAGTGTCTTGTTGTGATACGGCCAGCTGTTTACTTGCATCATTCGAACTTCGAAGAACAACAAAATTAATAAAGTTCACACACGACAGCCTGTGAATACACTTCTCCTAATAAGCCTATACCTAAACAATTAGTATTATTTAAAAGTATTTATTTATATTTTTATAATGAAAAAATGTTTCTTTTGGCTCCTCGAATATGCCCTAACGAAAATGATTGCTAATAATACAAAATGATCCATGTTTAGTCAACAATTTTATTATCTACAAGTGAGTTATAGATTTTAACTTAAGAATAAAGATTGAAAATGGGACATGAAAAATAAAGCTTATTACGACATCTTGCAAATAAGGTAAGCTAAATGCTACGTCACAATCACATGTTATTAAGGTAATTTCTTAGAAGTTAGAATACCCTTTTTCAGGAAAAAAATTCTTAGAAGTCATATTTCGTTTTTGGAATTATGTTTGTAGAATTACTTTGCAAGTTATATCCAGTTTTTATCCTAGTGGAATGCCAGCTGGAACCCACTTGACACATCGGTATTCGCTACCACGTCGGATATAATAGACGTCTTATCATTTGCCACGTGTACATCTGCACCACTGGCATGTCTTGAGACCAGTGTTGTCGAGATGGAAGAAGACCAAAACGTAGAGGTTGATGCGAATTCATATAATATTCGATAATTACGTTACCATTATTTTTTTTTGACCGTAATTTTTAATTACATATCCTACTACTGAAATGCTACATATAAGTATAACATATGAATTTTGACCCAAAAAAAAAAAGTATAACATAGAATATATGAGATTAGCATGTATTGTGACCGAGTATTTTTCCGTTGAATTTTTGAAACGACAGGTGATGAATAATTACCACACGAGTTTCTTTTTTTTTGTATTCGAAAATTAAAATATATATGAATAGAAAATTAAAATATATATGAATAGTGATGGTAGGACAAACAGTGCAGAAGAAATGGAACATGTAAAATGAATAGACCGAAAATAACACGTATTTAGTATTTACTGCAAAACATATGAGAAAATTAACAGAAAGAGTGATAGTTATATGATATTTTGACGTGGTTTATTTATTGTCGTATGACAACTGGATTAGCATTTTTCACGTCTCAAAAGAATCTAGAGAATATTGGATGTAATCGATGAAAAGTTTGATTTGTATAGTTTCTCAGTATTTTCAAAATTTTCCTAAAAACTAGTTTTATAAATTATGGCTGGATAGAATGTTCTACTGCAATTGTATTGTGGAAACAATCGACGAATTTTGGCAATACTGAACTTCTTTAAAAGCTATAAATATAAACAACGACGAAATGTGGTTGTTGTGTTTGTACCGATTGTTTGACAACCTCAATTATTCTTTACACCTTTAAGGCTTAAAAGGCTTAAAATATTCAAGGTTAGCAACTTGTGAACATCATTTGATGTAGAAGTTTGAAGACTTCATAGATACAATGGTATTATTATATATTTCGTGTGGACTTCATTATTCTAGTTTGGTTACTGAAAACGAAAAAAAAAACTTAATTGGGTATATCCGTATATATTATCGTTTGGCCTTGCTAGATCTCTCTGTCCGCAGTCGATTATCCATTTATTTAAGTGTATTTTTCCCATCCACTTGAATTAGTTAAGTAGTATATAAGCCAATACGAGCCACACTCTGGGACGTTGACCAAGTTAACAATGAGCTAATGTAGATTATTTAATTATATCCCCCAATGAAGTTTAGTTTTTTTCAATAACAATAATGAAAATGTTAAGTACTTGCCAATTAGATTAGTTTAGTGGATGGAGTCATGGAGAGGTACGAAGTCATTAATTTTAGTATCTCATGTTGGCGGTAGCGTAGTTTTAAGCACAATACAACGGACAACAAACATATGTAATTCTTTTACAGATTTTTTGAAACAGGTATATACATTAATCAAATATTTAATATCAATATACAAGCAAAAAAATTTAAGAAAATTAGTAATAGAAAACGAGAACATTAGATTCATAAAATACAGAAAATGAACAGTTAAAATAAACAAGGTGTAATTTAATGGTACTATGATTTATGACATCAAGCATCTACGCGAGATTGTAATGCTTATATTCTTACATGTTTCCAAAACGAAGATAATTTGCTTACGGATTCACGCAATAAGTAGATGTTTGTTGTGTCTAGTTGTTTGTGAATTTCAGATGCTCAAAGTTTGATTTTGCATATATTTATATGTAAATAAGCATTTTCAGATTGCTTGATCTAACGATGACATAACTGAATGTCAGTTTGGATAATTAGGAAAAAATAAAACTATTTTCTCAATTTGATTTCACGATTAGTCGGATTTAAAAATATAGCCATATAGGAGTACAGACTGTATCTATAAAATAAAACCAAATTTAATAATAGAAAGCTTAATTATAGGATCATTGTTTTTCTGGTTTAGTATTTATGTGATCACGTTGCGATCAGAGAGAGGTAGACGACTTATGTGAGTTCATGCTTCTCCGTCCTTATCCAAATAACATTTATCGAAGTTGATGATAAAATGTATTCAGAGAATATTACGTTCTTAAATATTCGTTGGAATTCTTGGGAACCTTATATTATTGGAGTTTTAGAATGTCATCACGTTGCACAACACCACTTCCTCAACTTACAACAAAATGCGAATCTTACCGTAAGATTATAAAGCATACTAAATGATTATACTATTTGTTTAATCTCGATTTCATGTGCTACTATGTTATTAGATCTGCCCTCATGTAGCCATGTTCCCCTTTTATGGTTATCGTATTCAGCTGTTAGTTAATCGGTAATCTGCAAATTGACGGTACTGTATTTACCAACATAGATTTACATTTTAGCTTTAAATATACAAGTAAACTTTCATTAAGAAAATAATAGAGATTTAGTTGGAATAGTACCATATGGAATAATTTTTAAGCAAATTTCATTAAGAAATAATAGAGATTTCATTAAGCAAATTTTATTAACAAAATATACGTAAACAATATATATGCCATGTCAAATTTAGTTGGAATATTACCATATGGAATAAATGCCCGTTATTTCCATACCTTCTGCTTAATTATAATTGTACGTGGACAAAAGTGGATGTAGAGATAATTTTTATCTAGAACAAAAATAAAAATTAAGTATAAAATAATACATATATAGAGGAGCATTCTCATAAATCCTTAAACAATTAGGCAATTGAAAGTTTTATGGGAGCAACTGCTCCTCCTTTATTTTATGTATATGTACCCGTTGTTACTGCTTTAGAAAAGAGGGTTCGTGTTGGAAATCAGAGAGGATTTTAGTCAATGGTGGTTATATCCGCTGGAAGAAAAACAATGGTGGTTGTCTCCGCTGGAGGATAATGGTTTCTCAAAGTGGAGTGATCAATTTATCAATTCTGATGTTATTGGTATTGCTGAATCTTTGGTGGTTAGGATGGTTTTGTTTTCAGTCTTGGACAAAAGGCTTCAGATCTCTCTGAACATGTTCTTGGATTCTTGGGGTTTTGTCTCCCTGATTAATTCAAAGGGTGTAACAAATAAGCTTAAGGGTCTTTTTCACTAGTAGACATCTTCTGCAACTCCTCTAGTTTTATTTCGGTTTTTTTGCTTAAATAATGTTGCTGATAGTTCTCTTGTAAATTTAGTTTTGTTGGCCTGAAACAATTATTCGTATATGAAACATAAGCTTGTTTTAATTATAAATCTTAGTGTTTGCAGGAAAAAAAATTAGTTGTTAATTTTAAAAAAAAATTTGACATCAACAAAACTATAGGAGTTGATGATCTAAATATCTGAATACTATAAGAATTTATGAGCCAAAAGTCCAAAAATCTCACGGTTAATAAATTGGAATTCCATGGGAACTAAACTTCATTACGTTTTTCAAAGAACTTAGTAAGAATTTTTTTTTTTTAATTGTATATACTAATAAAACTCATCTAACTAGTGCTCCATATCATGTCGGACTCCAATGATCACTACTGAAGCTAGTACACAGTCGCTGTCTCAACAACATAATTGTATACCGGTTACAGGAAAGTCCAGAGGTTTTAATTAGTTAACTAAAGAGAACAGATGACTCGAAACCATAATTATTCAGTAATAAGGACGAAGCTATCTTAATCATACTAATTCTTTCATTTCTATACTCAATAGTCATTTGTAAGCAATTAATTAGCTTAACAACTCCTGCAGTCCATAATTAATAGTATAATTCTTGTTTTTGGTTTGGTAACAGTATTAGGTGTAATTTTTGCAATTGATAGTATAATTCTTGTTTTTGGTTTGGTAACATGTATGATTTATATAAGGAAGTGTTTTGGGATACTTTTGGATAAAAATAAATCTAATATTATGCAATAGGGGTTAATCATTTTAATTAAAAATGAAGATGCATACCGATCGATGGTACCTCAACTTAGTTAGGAATTTATTGGTTTGTAAATAATTAATTGCGTTGTCACAAACTTTTGATTAAGTGTACGTTAGGATTAATTATTACTAGTACTATTATTTTCTTGGCCTGATGCGCTGAGGCATTTACGACGGAATATTTCGATGACAACCATTAGTTGAACCACCATTAAGACTTTATTTCAAGGGTTAGACCTCTCTATTAAGACTCCTTATTTTATTTTAATTCTGTCCCAAATAAGGACTTTCCTATTATAAATATCCATCTCCTAATATTTAAGTAATTTAGCTAAGAAACTCATAAAGAAAGGACGGTGGTTTCATAAGTTGTTTGACGGCTTATTCGATTCGTTAAGTTCTACTTACTGCCACAAGTAGAACTATGATACCAATATTTTCTATCTCAAAAGATACTGAGGGTTTGACGTAGTAATCTTTGGGAAGATCAAGGACAGTTTCTATTATAAGACCGTCTAGGTTCGAACTATTCTTCATATTTGCTTATATAGTAATTATTTAACCCAAAGTCAAGTCACTGCATCAAGGTATTAAGAACGTCACTTTTTTAATCAAACTTGTTCGTGTGATAAAATGGGTCTAAAAACCAAGATTATCATGGCATAATCATGATTTTCCCTTACATTACAAAACAAAAAACACAATGATGATACAATAATAATGAGTTTCATTTTCAAATCTTGATATATATAACTGCTTTCTGTTATTCTTATTTCAACTGGGAAAAATATTAGCAATATTGGCTTCAAATATTGCAATGATAGCTAAGAATGGAGAACTGGAGATGCTTTGTTTGCGTATGAAACACTAATGTACTTGCGTGTTTACTTTGTTCAGTGGATTTCTGGGAATGTGCCACGTGGTACATTCAGATTCGCAGAGTTTTTGGAGATAACAAAAACACATGCTTAATTTGAAGTTTCTTGGACGTGACGACTGACGACTGAAAACAATTAGATAAAAATATATATACGAATATTTAACAAGCTACCAAAAAAAAAAGTGGAAAGGTACAACTTGAAAACCAAGTAAACACGATCACTAGGCACCTAGAAAATGATCTTCTTTTTTTAGTTCGCGCTTTTCGAATCATTACCGCAATGAAATAAATAAATGCGATAAGGCCTTCCACTAAACTCATAATCCAAAGTTTCAATCTGATCGTAAGAAATATAAATGATATCATTATGAAGAGACGTCGATGGTCCAAGTTTCAATGGATTCTTATATTATAAAGATGTATAAACATGATGGGACCATCCTCATGTGAGAAAAACTGAGCATTCTCTTCTCTTATCACTATCATAGGGAGATCATTCTCACATGTTTTGTATATTATATATCACAGTGTAGCCTTTGGATTATTGATGAGAAAATCATGGATTTAGCAAAACACTTAAGTACGTAGTACCACATTAAGGTTTATCATTCTATTAATTTCTGCAGATGAAAATATGGGCATGGATACATGATGATTACTTTAGATCTATGTGCTAGTCACATTGGTTTCAAATGTTTGATTTCTTTTTAAAATATCGATCTAAATTCTGACAAAAAAAATAATAAATGTTATAAATTCATCCTCATGCGATATAAATTAATATCAAGTCATAATCTAACCTACAACTAACAATCATGAAATGAACAGGGAATAGAAAAAAAAGAGTATAAACTAGTTTACGATTGAAATTAAGTAGGACTAAACAAAACCCTAACAGTTCTTTTATCAATGTTAAAAAAAAACAGTTCTTTTATCGGGTTGGACTAGATCAGAGTATTGCACAAATTATCTATACCCAGAATGATTATAGCCTATATGCTTTAAAATTCATGTGGATAAACATATTAGAATCTATGATAATTGATATAGGATTGAGTAATAACTCTGTAACTGGTGTCTAATACGAGCCCCACTACGACAAGGTGCCTTGTTAAGTAGGCAAAAGTAATTAATGTTATAAGCCGGTTTAATACAGAATGGACCAAACAGATATACTATAAGCTTTGGTCTTTTGGTCTCATTCACGGTAAGCCAATCATATGGGAACCAAAGACATTAACAGACTCCGATTGGCCAAACTTAGTGGCGGTCTATCACATCATCTTTATCGATCGTTTTCCCAATTTTTTCTTCCAGTTTTACCCTTATGCCTGAAAAAGACGATTAAGCCCCTTGACTTGAAGATGTAAGAAGGTCAAAGCAGAGAAGTGTGATTTCATTAACAACACGAAGGAGAAAAAAGGAAAAGAAAAACAAAAAACAACGGGTGTCCCAAAATTTGATGGCTCACATGAAAGTCTCACATATGGGTTCATGGCCCATTTAAAGCCGACGACAATGTCTTATCCATCATTATTACTAGACTAGGAACCTGGACTCTGTCGACAAATTTAGTTATCTTATCATCCTAATTTCTAGGGGCATTAATATTGGTCCCTTTTGTTGTTTAGTTTAAGTTTAGTTTTGTTATCACTTATCATTAAGGACCAGCGACGAGCAACAAGAGTTTAAGTCATGTTTATTCTTTTAGCTATTTTTCTATTTCCAAGATAATTTCGATACAAATTCAAACTCATAGAATTTTAGCGTTTTGAAAATTTGGATTAGTGATTTGACGCTGGAATTTGTCACTGAACCATTTATTACAAAACAACTTGATTATAGATATATTTGCTCATATATGTATTACAAGCGATCACTTCAGTTTATAGAGAGAATACAAACAAATGTTTATGATTTTAAAGCAGTTCCTGTGGTTACATCCTCCTTGGAGCCTCCTGTTTTTCCTTCGTCTTTTTCTCCACCTTTGGACGAATCTTCTCCGCCTGATGACCTGTTGCCTTCTTCTCCCACTAATGATTCAACTCCTGCTCCTGATTCTTCTTCTATGCCAATACGTGCATCTACATCACCTTTGTCTTCTACACCAGAGCAATCCATGGTTCTTGATTCTTCAGATCCTCCTTCCCCTGGCCTTCCTGAATTACTTCGTCGCAGTCAGCGTACACACAAGCCATCTGTTCTTTTGAAAGATTATGTCGTCAATGCTACACACCGTATCCCATCTCCAATTATTTATCTCAAGTGAACTTCTCTTCTTGTCACCAAGCATTCTTAGCAGCTTTGACATCTAACTTCGAGCCTACTAGCTTTCAAGAAGCAATTCTTGACGACATTTGGAAAGGTTCTATGCAAGATGAGTACTCAGCTCTTGAGCTCTTACGTACTTGGGATATTACTACTCTACCTCCAGGCAAGAAAGCGATTGGCAGTAAATGGGTCTATAAGATCAAGTACCACTCCAATGGAAAAATTGCTCGTCATAAATCTCGTCTTGTTGCTCTAGGGAATCGTCAACGCGAGGGCCTTGATTACACTGATACGTTTGCTCCAGTTGCTAAACCTACTACGGTCCGTGTTCTGCTTGAGATT